>JBAMCM010000808.1:0-92735 GCA_037075145.1 Scaptodrosophila latifasciaeformis | reverse complement strand
TTGGTATTCATCTTATTTATTTATTATGATGCCAATAATAGTATATTTTTATTAAATAAGAAGCTAAAATGAATTTATATAATTTATGTATTGAATACATAAATAAAAAAAAAATAAATTGAATGAACATTATTCTGGTTGATCCTGCCAGTAGTTATATGCTTGTCTCAAAGATTAAGCCATGCATGTCTAAGTACACACGATTTAACAGTGAAACCGCAAAAGGCTCATTATATCAGTTATGGTTCCTTAGATTGTTAACAGTTACTTGGATAACTGTGGTAATTCTAGAGCTAATACATGCAATTAAAACACGGACCTTTTGGAACGTGTGCTTTTATTAGGCTAAAACCAAGCGATCGCAAGATCGTTTTATTGGTTGAACTCTAGATAACATGCAGATCGTATGGTCTTGTACCGACGACAGATCTTTCAAATGTCTGCCCTATCAACTTTTGATGGTAGTATCTAGGACTACCATGGTTGCAACGGGTAACGGGGAATCAGGGTTCGATTCCGGAGAGGGAGCCTGAGAAACGGCTACCACATCTAAGGAAGGCAGCAGGCGCGTAAATTACCCACTCCCAGCTCGGGGAGGTAGTGACGAAAAATAACAATACAGGACTCATATCCGAGGCCCTGTAATTGGAATGAGTACACTTTAAATCCTTTAACAAGGACCTATTGGAGGGCAAGTCTGGTGCCAGCAGCCGCGGTAATTCCAGCTCCAAAAGCGTATATTAAAGTTGTTGCGGTTAAAACGTTCGTAGTTGAACTTGTGCTTCATACGGGTAGTACAACTTACAATTGTAGTTAGTACTATACCTTTATGTATGTAAGCGTATTACCGGTGGAGTTCTTATATATATTGATTTACTTGTATTTCTTTATATATTCCTCCTATTTAAAAACCTACATTAGTGCTCTTCATCGAGTGTTATTGTGGGCCGGTACAATTACTTTGAACAAATTAAAGTGCTTAAAGCAGGCTTCAAATGCCTGAATATTCTGTGCATGGGATAATGAAATAAGACCTCTGTTCTACTTTCATTGGTTTTTAGATCAAGAGGTAATGATTAATAGAAGCAGTTTGGGGGCATTAGTATTACGACGCGAGAGGTGAAATTCTTGGACCGTCGTAAGACTAACTTAAGCGAAAGCATTTGCCAAAGATGTTTTCATTAATCAAGAACGAAAGTTAGAGGTTCGAAGGCGATCAGATACCGCCCTAGTTCTAACCATAAACGATGCCAGCTAGCAATTGGGTGTAGCTACTTTTATGGCTCTCTCAGTCGCTTCCCGGGAAACCAAAGCTTTTGGGCTCCGGGGGAAGTATGGTTGCAAAGCTGAAACTTAAAGGAATTGACGGAAGGGCACCACCAGGAGTGGAGCCTGCGGCTTAATTTGACTCAACACGGGAAAACTTACCAGGTCCGAACATAAGTGTGTAAGACAGATTGATAGCTCTTTCTCGAATCTATGGGTGGTGGTGCATGGCCGTTCTTAGTTCGTGGAGTGATTTGTCTGGTTAATTCCGATAACGAACGAGACTCAAATATATTAAATAGATATCTTCAGGATTATGGTGTTGAAGCTTATATAGCCTTCATTCATAGTTGCAGTAAAATGTTAATTGTGTTTGAATGTGTTTATATAAGTGGAGCCGTACCTGTTGGTTTGTCCCATTATAAGGACACTAGCTTCTTAAATGGACAAATTGCGTCTAGCAATAATGAGATTGAGCAATAACAGGTCTGTGATGCCCTTAGATGTCCTGGGCTGCACGCGCGCTACAATGAAAGTATCAACGTGTATTTCCTAGACCGAGAGGTCCGGGTAAACCGCTGAACCACTTTCATGCTTGGGATTGTGAACTGAAACTGTTCACATGAACTTGGAATTCCTAGTAAGTGTGAGTCATTAACTCGCATTGATTACGTCCCTGCCCTTTGTGCACACCGCCCGTCGCTACTACCGATTGAATTATTTAGTGAGGTCTCCGGACGTGATCACTGTGACGCCTTGGTGTTACGGTTTTTTTTTTTTTTTAAAAAAAAAAAATTTTAAATTTTTTTTTTTGGTGTGGGGGGGGGGGTTTTTTTTTTTTTTTTTTTTTTTTTTTTTTTTTTTTTTTTTTTTTTAAAAAAAAAAAAAAAAAAAAAAAAAAAATTTTTTTTAAAAAAAAAAGGGGGTTTTTTTTTTTTTTTTTTTTTTTTTTTTTTTTTTTTTTTTTTTTTTTTTTTTGGGTTTTTTTTTTTTTTTTAAAAAAAAGGAAAAAAAAAAAAGGGAAAAAAAAAAAAAAAATTTTTTTTTTTTTAAAAGGTTAATGTTTTTGCAATATTCTTAAAAGTAAAATAATATATTTAAGGCATATAGAAATTTTTGTATGCCATTTATTGTAATTTATATTGTTAAAACTAAGACATTTCGCAACATCATTTTAGGTATAATAAACACTTTATTGAAGGAATTGATATATGCCAGTAAAATGGTGTATTTTTAATTTCTTTCAATAAAATGAAAAGAGACGTAATGAAATAAAATTTTTTAATATATCACTCTAAGCGGTGGATCACTCGGCTCATGGGTCGATGAAGAACGCAGCAAACTGTGCGTCATCGTGTGAACTGCAGGACACATGAACATCGACATTTTGAACGCATATCGCAGTCCATGCTGTTATGTACTTTAATTAATTTTATTGTGCTGCTTGGACTACATATGGTTGAGGGTTGTAAGACTATGCCAAATAAGTTGTTTAAAATTTCTAATAAAAGAAAATTTTAAGCATATGTTATATTATTGGATGATAAAATATTATATCCATAATATTAAAAATTAAAATGAAAAATTCTTATATTATTGCATGAAAAAAGAAAGAAAATAAATTTTATTTATATTCTTTTCTCATATCAAAATAATACTGAGGAATGTCTAGCATAAAATAATATTTAATTTATCTAGAATTGTCTCTTATTAATTGATTTGAAAATGATTTAAATAAATTGTCGTGTTAATATTATTGTCTTTCATCATTGATTTCATTTGTATGCATTAATAAAGTAATATAAGAAATATATTTTATTTTTATACAACCTCAACTCATATGGGACTACCCCCTGAATTTAAGCATATTAATTAGGGGAGGAAAAGAAACTAACAAGGATTTTCTTAGTAGCGGCGAGCGAAAAGAAAACAGTTCAGCACTAAGTCACTTTGTCTATATGGCAAATGTGAGATGCAGTGTATGGAACATCTATATTCTAGTATGAGAAATTAACGATTTAAGTCCTTCTTAAATGAGGCCATTTACCCAAAGAGGGTGCCAGGCCCGTATAACGTTAATGATTACTAGATGGTGTTTCCAAAGAGTCGTGTTGCTTGATAGTGCAGCACTAAGTGGGTGGTAAACTCCATCTAAAACTAAATATAACCATGAGACCGATAGTAAACAAGTACCGTGAGGGAAAGTTGAAAAGAACTCTGAATAGAGAGTTAAATAGTACGTGAAACTGCTTAGAGGTTAAGCCCGATGAACCTGAATATCCATTATGGAAAATTCATCATTAGAGTTATGGTATTTTAAAAATACTATAATAATAGTGTGCATTTTTTCCATATAAGGACATTGTAATCTATTAGCATCTAATATATTTAACATAAAATATGGCTTATAGTTTATTCAAATTAATTTGCTTGCGTTTTAACACAGAATAAATGTCATTAATTTGTTAAAGTGCTGATAGATTTATATGAAATACAATGCGTTAATTTTTCGGAATTATATAATGGCATGATTATCTATGATTTTTATGTTTATTATATGCATTTGTATGATTAACAATGCGAAAGATTCAGGATACCTTCGGGACCCGTCTTGAAACACGGACCAAGGAGTCTAACATATGTGCAAGTCATTGGGATTTAAATATAAACCTAATGGCATAATTAACTTGACTTGTCTAATGGGATTAGTTTTTAAACTATTTATAGTTTATTAATTCAATCCCGGGGCGTTCTATATAGTTATGTATAATGGTAATTATTTATTATTTATACCTCTAACTGGAACGTACCTTGAGCATATATGCTGTGACCCGAAAGATGGTGAACTATACTTGATCAGGTTGAAGTCAGGGGAAACCCTGATGGAAGACCGAAACAGTTCTGACGTGCAAATCGATTGTCAGAATTGAGTATAGGGGCGAAAGACCAATCGAACCATCTAGTAGCTGGTTCCTTCCGAAGTTTCCCTCAGGATAGCTGGTGCATTTAACTGTTTTATAAACTAATCTTATCTGGTAAAGCGAATGATTAGAGGCCTTAGGGTCGAAACGATCTTAACCTATTCTCAAACTTTAAATGGGTAAGAACCTTAACTTTCTTGATATGAAGTTCAAGGTTATGATATAATGTGCCCAGTGGGCCACTTTTGGTAAGCAGAACTGGCGCTGTGGGATGAACCAAACGTAATGTTACGGTGCCCAAATTAACAACTCATACAGAAACCATGAAAGGCGTTGGTTGCTTAAAACAGCAGGACGGTGGACATGGAAGTCGTAATCCGCTAAGGAGTGTGTAACAACTCACCTGCCGAAGCAACTAGCCCTTAAAATGGATGGCGCTTAAGTTGTATACCTATACATTACCGCTAAAGTAGATGATTTATATTTACTTGTAAGTATAAATTTTGAAACTTTAGTGAGTAGGAAGGTACAATGGTGTGCATGGAAGTGTTTGGCGTAAGCCTGCATGGAGCCGCCATTGGTACAGATCTTGGTGGTAGTAGCAAATAATCGAATGAGACCTTGGAGGACTGAAGTGGAGAAGGGTTTCGTGTGAACAGTGGTTGATCACGAGTTAGTCGGTCCTAAGTTCAAGGCGAAAGCCGAAAATTTTCAAGTAAAAATGAAGAACAAATTTGACGGAAGCATTTTTATACACTTGAATAATTTTGAACGAAAGGGAATACGGTTCCAATTCCGTAACCTGTTGAGTATCCGTTTGTTATTAAATATGGGCCTTGTGCTCATCCTGGCAACAGGAACGACCATAAAGAAGCCGTCGAGAGGTATCGGAAGAGTTTTCTTTTCTGTTTTATAGCCGTACTACCATGGAAGTCTTTCGCAGAGAGATATGGTAGATGGGCTAGAAGAGCATGACATATACTGTTGTGTCGATATTTTCTCCTCGGACCTTGAAAATTTATGGTGGGGACACGCAAACTTCTCAACAGGCCGTACCAATATCCGCAGCTGGTCTCCAAGGTGAAGAGTCTCTAGTCGATGGAATAATGTAGGTAAGGGAAGTCGGCAAATTAGATCCGTAACTTCGGGATAAGGATTGGCTCTGAAGATTGAGATAATCGGGCTTGATTGGGAAACAATACCATGGTTTATGTGCTCGTTCTGGGTAAATAGAATATTTATCATTTATGGTAGGTATTTGTTCCCCGGATAGTTTAGTTACGTAGCCAATTGTGGAACTTTCTTGCTAAAATTTTTAAGAATACTAATTGGGTCAAACTAATTAGTTCTTTTAAATTATAACGATTATCAATTAACAATCAATTCAGAACTGGCACGGACTTGAGGAATCCGACTGTCTAATTAAAACAAAGCATTGTGATGGCCCTAGCGGGTGTTGACACAATGTGATTTCTGCCCAGTGCTCTGAATGTCAAAGTGAAGAAATTCAAGTAAGCGCGGGTCAACGGCGGGAGTAACTATGACTCTCTTAAGGTAGCCAAATGCCTCGTCATCTAATTAGTGACGCGCATGAATGGATTAACGAGATTCCTACTGTCCCTATCTACTATCTAGCGAAACCACAGCCAAGGGAACGGGCTTGGAATAATTAGCGGGGAAAGAAGACCCTTTTGAGCTTGACTCTAATCTGGCAATGTAAGGAGACATAAGAGGTGTAGAATAAGTGGGAGATATTAGATTTCGGTTTAATATCGACAATGAAATACCACTACTCTTATTGTTTCCTTACTTACTTGATTAAATGGAACGTGTATCATTTCTTAGCCATTATACGGATATATTATTATATCTTATGGTATTGGGATATGATGCAAGCTTCTTGATCAAAGTATCACGAGTTTGTTATATAATTGCAAACAAATTCTTTAATAAGAAAGTGCATTTAATATGCATTTTTGAATTGAAAATTTGGTATAACTCCAACTACTCAGGTATGATCCAATTCAAGGACATTGCCAGGTAGGGAGTTTGACTGGGGCGGTACATCTCTCAAATAATAACGGAGGTGTCCCAAGGCCAGCTCAGTGCGGACAGAAACCACACATAGAGCAAAAAGGCAAATGCTGACTTGATCTCGGTGTTCAGTACACACAGGGACAGCAAAAGCTCGGCTTATCGATCCTTTTGGTTTAATGAGTTTTTAACAAGAGGTGTCAGAAAAGTTACCATAGGGATAACTGGCTTGTGGCGGCCAAGCGTTCATAGCGACGTCGCTTTTTGATCCTTCGATGTCGGCTCTTCCTATCATTGTGAAGCAAAATTCACCAAGCGTTGGATTGTTCACCCATGCAAGGGAACGTGAGCTGGGTTTAGACCGTCGTGAGACAGGTTAGTTTTACCCTACTAATGACAAAAACGTTGTTGCGACAGCATTCCTGCGTAGTACGAGAGGAACCGCAGGTACGGACCAATGGCACAATACTTGTTCGAGCGAACAGTGGTATGACGCTACGTCCGTTGGATTATGCCTGAACGCCTCTAAGGTCGTATCCGTGCTGGACTGCAATGATAAATAAGGGGCAATTTGCATTGTATGGCTTCTAAATCATTTAAAGTTATAAACGACAATGAAATATGTGATGCCAATGTGAATTTGTAACATAGTAAGTCAGGAGGATCTTTGATCACTTGATGCCGCGCTAGTTACATATTGAAACATTATTTAATACAATGACAAAGCCTAGAATCAATTGTAAACGACTTTTGTAACAGGCAAGGTGTTGTAAGTGGTTGAGCAGCTGCCATACTGCGATCCACTGAAGCTTATCCTTTGCTTGATATGATTCGATATATGATATATCTCTATATATAAATAAATATATATATATTAATTTATATTGATAAAATTTAATTTGTTTTACTACGAAAATGTAAAATTTATATGTTTAACATTATTAATGTGTGTTAAACTTACTGACTAAAATATAATGCTACGTTATTAATTTGATATTGCTAATGTTGTGAAAAGACCATCTATGATCATATGAGTAGAAGATCATATATATGTATAAATATATGGCACTTGAATGGAGAAGAAAATAAAATGTATTGCAAATGAAAGACTTGAACAGAAATGAATGGAGTAAAAGACTTGAACTGAAATAAAGAAGAAAAATAAAATATATTTTGCAAGTAAAAGACTTGAACAGAAGTGAAGAAGAAAAATAAAATATATATTGCAAGTAAAAGACTTGCAGAGAAATGAATGGAGTAAAAGACTTGAACAGAAATGAAGAAGAAAAATAAAATATATATTGCAAGTAAAAGACTTGAACAGAAATGAAGAAGAAAAATAAAATATATATTGCAAGTAAAAGACTTGCAGAGAAATGAAGAAGAAAAATAAAATATATATTGCAAGTAAAAGACTTGAACAGAAATGAAGAAGAAAAATAAAATATATATGGCAAGTAAAAGACTTGAACAGAAATGAAGAAGAAAAATAAAATATATATGGCAAGTAAAAGACTTGAACAGAAATGAAGAAGAAAAATAAAATATATATTGCAAGTAAAAGACTTGCAGAGAAATGAAGAAGAAAAATAAAATATATATTGCAAGTAAAAGACTTGAACAGAAATGAAGAAGAAAAATAAAATATATATTGCAAGTAAAAGACTTGCAGAGAAATGAAGAAGAAAAATAAAATATATATTGCAAGTAAAAGACTTGAACAGAAATGAAGAAGAAAAATAAAATATATATGGCAAGTAAAAGACTTGAACAGAAATGAAGAAGAAAAATAAAATATATATTGCAAGTAAAAGACTTGCAGAGAAATGAATGGAGTAAAAGACTTGAACAGAAATGAAGAAGAAAAATAAAATATATATTGCAAGTAAAAGACTTGAACTGAAATAAAGAAGAAAAATAAAATATATTTTGCAAGTAAAAGACTTGAACAGAAATGAAGAAGAAAAATAAAATATATATGGCAAGTAAAAGACTTGAACAGAAATGAAGAAGAAAAATAAAATATATATTGCAAGTAAAAGACTTGCAGAGAAATGAATGGAGTAAAAGACTTGCAGAGAAATGAAGAAGAAAATTAAATATATATTGCAAGTAAAAGACTTGAACAGAAATGAAGAAGAAAAATAAAATATATATGGCAAGTAAAAGACTTGAACAGAAATGAAGAAGAAAAATAAAATATATATTGCAAGTAAAAGACTTGACAAAGAAAAATAAAAATTGCAAGTAAAAGACTTGAACAGAAATGAAGAAGAAAAATAAAATATATATTGCAAGTAAAAGACTTGAACAGAAATGAAGAAGAAAAATAAAATATATATTGCAAGTAAAAGACTTGAACAGAAATGAAGAAGAAAAATAAAATATATATTGCAAGTAAAAGACTTGCAGAGAAATGAATGGAGTAAAAGACTTGAACAGAAATGAAGAAGAAAAATAAAATGTATATTGCAAGTAAAAGACTTGAACTGAAATAAAGAAGAAAAATAAAATATATTTTGCAAGTAAAAGACTTGAATAGAAATGAAGAAGAAAAATAAAATATATATTGCAAGTAAAAGACTTGAACAGAAATGAAGAAGAAAATAAAATATATATTGCAAGTAAAAGACTTGCAGAGAAATGAATGGAGTAAAAGACTTGAACAGAAATGAAGAAGAAAATTAAATATATATTGCAAGTAAAAGACTTGAACAGAAATGAAGAAGAAAAATAAAATATATATTGCAAGTAAAAGACTTGAACAGAAATGAAGAAGAAAAATAAAATATATATTGCAAGTAAAAGACTTGCAGAGAAATGAATGGAGTAAAAGACTTGAACAGAAATGAAGAAGAAAATAAAATGTATATTGCAAGTAAAAGACTTACAGAGAAATGAATGGAGTAAAAGACTTGAACAGAAATGAAGAAGAAAAAAAATTCGGAACGTTAAACTCGGGCGCAGCCGAGTTTGAGATACCCTGTACCTGTAGGGAGCGTAAATCAGTATTTCTGACAAAATAATAAAAATACCATTTGATTTCGATTAAATTTTGCACAATTAATTGGTGTTCTAAAGCACGACTTATTCCCAAATTTAATCTTTAAGACCAAAAAAATTACGACGTTAAAACGATTTTTGCACTTCCAAGAGGCCATACGGAAACTATATATTATGGTAGTCCGATCAGATTAAAACTTCGCTTTTTGGGTTATTACAAAAGAAACTATCATATGGTATTTTTGGTTGCGATTCGTGCATAAAAAACCCGATTTCTGACAAAAAAAAAAAAAAAAAAAAACAAAAAATCGGAGTTTTTGTCCGATTAGCCCTATGGGAGCTATATGATATAGCCATCTGATTTCAACAAAATTTTGTGCTATTCAAAACTTATACCAAAAACTGTCTTGTGCTTAATTTGGTTGCGATTGGCTCAAAAATAACCCGTTTTCTGACAAAAAAGGACAGAAATCGGATTTCTTGACCGATTAGCCCTATGGAAGCTATATGATATAGTCATCCGATTTCAATAAAATTTGGAGTTATTAAAAAATTATACTAAAAATTATCTTGTGCTTACTTTGGTTGCGATTGGCTCAAAAATAACCCGTTTTCTGACAAAAAAGCACAGAAATCGGATTTCTTGACCGATTAGCCCTATGGAAGCTATATGATATAGTCATCCGATTTCAATAAAATTTGGAGTTATTAAAAACTTATACTAAAAACTGTCTTATGCTTAATTTGGTTGCGATTGGTTCATAAATAACCCGTTTTCTGACAAAAAAACACAGAAATCGGATTTTTTGACCGATTAGCCCTATGGAAGCTATATGATGTAGATGTCAAATTTTATTAAAACTTTGCACAGCTGCTGAGTATTTTAAAGTTCACATTTTTTCTTAATTTGAATAAAATATCTTTAAAGATAAAGAAATTATGACGTTAAAACGATTTTTGCACTTTCGATCGGCCCTATGGGAGCTATATGATATAGTTGTCTGATCAGATCGAAACTTCACATCCGTATTGCGAACATATAAGAACTTCTAACTGCAAGCTTTCGTAATAATATGATAGCAAACAAAAAAGTTATGGCCTATAAACTTTTTCCTTTTTTTGAGGTTGTTGTGGTTTTATACTTTTTATTCCGAAACTAAATCGGATATTAAAAAAATATAATAAACTTGATCTAACCTGCAGAACAAATGATTATTAGCAACAAACCGGAACTTTCTAGGCCTTACCATCTCTGAGAACGAGGTGTTCATACAGACGGACAGACAGACAGACAGACAGACAGACAGACAGACAGACAGACGGACATGGCTAGATCGATTTCTCTAGTCACCCTGATCATACATTAGGTAACTTTGGGGGGTCTCTGACGTCTCCTTCTCTATGTTACATACATTTGACAAACTTAATATACCCTTGTACCTTTTTAGGTACAGGGTATAATAAAATGTATATTGCAAGTAACAGAAATGAAGAAGAAAAATAAAATATATATTGCAAGTAAAAGACTTAAACAGATATGAAGAAGAAAAATAAAACATATATGTAGGAAAGGCCGATGTTCGTCTCGTATACTTTAATTTAAACACTGAGAATTTAGTTTAGTTTTATAACATAATAGTTTATTGTTAATTGTGAAATTAAATGCGTTTTTATTGATTCAAAAAAAAAAAAAAAAAAAATATGGAGCTTAAGCAGACAACCGACACAACTGACACTCTCAAATCGACTTCTCTATTTTCGATAGATCTTTTTTATGTATATCGCGATTGCAGAGTTGCATCACAACTTGACTCATCCGATAATATTCTGATTTGACGACACGATTGATATCGATATTTAATTAAAACTGTCGGCCACTTCTAGTGTTGCGAACCGATCCCACATTCGGCCATCCTGAATCAACATTCGGCTCGAGTGATGTTTCTTGCGAAATTTCATCTACAGGTTCCCTTTTTTTCATGTACTCAGCTACTGTAAGAGTTTTTCCTGGACCTTCACGGTCACCAATTTTCTCTACTTCGTATCTACCATGTGGTAGGACTTTAACTATGTTATATGGAAAAAAAAATTCCCCTTAAGCTTTAAACCTGAACCGTATTGCGTTCTTTTAATAACAACTAATTCATTCATCTTACATTTTGATTCTTTTTTACGATTCTTATTGAACGTTCTGCGATTTTCCTGCTGGATTTCATTTATATTTTTATATTTCTTTTATATTATTTTCTGCTTTTACACGGAGACTTTCTCTTTCATTCTCAAACTGGTCAATATAAGCATCATCAAGATATTTCTGCATATCATCCATTCTATTGACTCTCATCTCAACACCTGTTGAAAGTCTAAAATGACAGATTTTTGTACTCCTTGGTGGGGTACTGTTTAACACTTTTTGTATAGCTTCAATACGTATACGTAACTACAAGTATTTCCTTGGCAGAGCTTCGATAACATCGGTATTACAATTTTATGGACGCGTTCAACCTGGCCGCTTCCCCGAGGAACTCCTGCCGCTATCATTAGATGTTGTATCCCCTCATCTTCGCAATATTTCCTAAACATGTTAGAAATAAAACTGCACCTCTATCGGATATAATGCGCTTAGGATTTTCGAACACTCCAGCTTGTCTCTTAAGCCTATGTACCACTCCTTCAGCTGACGTATTTTTAGTTGGATAAAGCCAAGTAAATTTTGAAAATGCGTCAACCACAACGAATATATAATTGTAACTCTTGCTAGTCTGTTCTAGCGGACCAACATGATCTACGTGATATGTGCCTAAAGGTATATCCTCTTTTTTATTGGTGTTAAGAAACCTTCCTTCTTACCAGCCTTACCATCCGAAATAATGCACTCAATACAACTTCTGACGATCTTATGCACTTTTGCAGATAACTGTCGAATATAGAATGTTTTTTTTTCAACTGATTTTGTGTCCTTCTAACTGCAAAATCTCTTTGCCTATGGTACTTTTGATAATTTCTTCTTCCATCCGCGATGGCACTACTACAAGTTCCTTGATTAGATCTTTATACAAGATACTATGCTTAACATAGAAGTCATCATACGTACTGACATCTAACACAGCTAATATAGCTCTAATCCATTCATCTTCAGCCTGAGCCTGTTGCAACCTGAGATGTAAGCTATCCTCCAAAATGAAACAATTAACGCGACTTAACGCATCGACATGCTTCATTTTTATTCCGCTACGCGTACGACTCAATAAAACCTAAAATACGACGTCAATCCAAGAAAACGTTGCAAACTCTTACGATTGGATGGAATCGGAAAATTCTGAACAGCTTTTGTTTTTGCCTCAGAAGGCCTAATTGTACCTTCCTCTACGATATATCCCAGGAAGTCTAATTTATTCTGCAAAAACCGACACTTCTTCCACTTGATTTTCAAATTATACTCTGCTGCTCTACTCAACACGTAGCTCAATTTCTGGATACCTTCAGTTATGTCCTTAGCGGGGATAATAAGGTCATCCATATACGTGACAACAATATCTTTTTGCACCAAATCGACAAAAATTGCATGAATGAATCGAGAAAATACTGCTGGGGAATTAGATATTCCAAATGGAACAAAAAAGAATTCAAACTGCCCTGCGTGTGTGACAAACGAAGTAAATTTTCGGGAACCTGGTTCGATTGGCACATGGAAAAAACCGTTTTCAAGATCAAGGTGAACACATTATGAGCTTGCAACCTTTTGACCTAGAACATCATCTAACAAAGGCATAGGAAAGTTGTCTCTCACGATCTTTGCATTTAGCCGACGATAATAACAACATAACCTTTTACTGCCATCTTTTTTTGGTACAAGAACTATAGGAGATGCATATTCTGATGTACTGGTCTGAATTATATTTTCATCTAACCACTTTGCAATTTGAGTATCGACAACACATTTGTCTGCATGCGATATACGTATTGGGCGTTCAAAAACTGGATACTCGTCATTCAACAAAATCTTCATCTGAATGGGACTTTTCTTATTCATTCCTGGTGAATATTCGCTTTTCAGTTTCTCTACTGCCACAGCAGTTGGCTTGTCAAGGTGTGACAAATCAATATCTGATTCGTTTGTTGAAAGCATGCAAATAGCACCAGGCTCTTCAAATAATTCTAATTTTGAGTTGATCTCCAATGTACTATTTGCAATAGTTTCATGCTCTTTCTTTGCCCTAGGGCAAAATTTCACAGATTGCTCAGAAACAATCAGATCAACAACTTCCAAAACTGTGTTTCCAATAACAGCTGAATATTTTATATTTTTGTAGTCAACTAAATGGAACGAGATATCTAGGTAATGTCCGTCAATTTCAACTTTAGCTAAAAAGCTACTTAGCGTATGAAGCTCATTGTTGCATATTCCAACAAGACAATGCTTTTCCTGGTTTAACTTAACGTTCATTAGTTTCTTAAACACATCTGATCTAATCAAACAGAGATCACAGCCTGTATCAATTAACGCTGGAAATGAAACATTCTTGCAGGTTAACTTTTTGAAAATACATTTTCCACCAGAGTCTACAGTATTTACCATTGTGTTCATGCTCCTTTCCTGCTTAATTAAATTTGAACTAACACAATCTGCTGCTTTATGACCTGGTTGACTGTATTTAAAGCATTTTACTGCCTGCTTACAATCTTTTGCCAAATGGAATACTTTCAATAAAGTACTCTATTAAGCTTCTTTTGTCCAAACTAACTGACTTGCCTATTTTCATGAGACTGTATAAATATTCTCTGTAGTCCTAACCTACACGCTTGCGCCGATTTCGTAACATACGATGAACCTCAATTGACGAAATTGATGCTCCAAACTCTGCCAACAATACTTGTTTAAGTGAATTCCATTCAGAAATTCCGATTTGGCTGCGCATGAATATTTTTGCTGCACCTTTTAGCAATTGCTTTGAATATATAAACTTTTGAAGGTTGTTCAAATTCTTGAATCTATTGTTCAACTGATGGCTGCCCTGATCCACTAAACTGAGACAGTGAATCTTCAATATCCCTCAACGTAAATATTGAACGTGTTTCTGGAACCGTAGAGTTAGCCATCATCGAATCGGTATCATCAGAGGTATCATCGTTTACATCAACTTGCAATCCAAAACTTTCTAGCAATCGGTCTTGCAATGTTTGCTTTCTGCCTGTGGTAGGTAAGTTACGTTCTACCAACTTTTGTCGCAATTCTGTAACCCGTAATGCTAAGATTTCGTCTCTGGTTATGTTGGTACTGTTGTTGCTCGTGCTTTACAAGTATTTAAAATATTTTTAAAACAGAATATTCTTTTCTTGGTGGTAAATACAATTCAATTGTTTTAAATATTTTGCAACTTTAAACCTTTTGTTTATAAATTTAAGCAATATAAAATTTAAATAAAACTCAATTACCTACTGTTACCTCACGGTCGTTGCACTGCAGTCCTGTATGTAGAACACGCAGCTGTTAAATTCGTCGCTCCGCTTTGCTTGATATCACCCTCTGTGATTTTCTCACTGCAACTCAGCCTCTCTCCCAACTGTCTGCTCCGGCGCACTCGAACTCTTTACAAATCTTCCCTTTCAGCATCTGTCAAGCCAATCCGAACTCCTTACTGATCGTCGCTTCTAGCCTCTCCCAAGCCAATCTACTCTCTCACGCACACGCACTCTCTTCAGATCGTCGCTTCCAGCTTTTGCCAAGCCAATTTGCACTCGTCGTTCGCTATGTGTTACGACAGAATACACACTAGTCGTCTCGCTCTAGCTCACTGCAGACATCTAGCAACTGGCGCCAGTCCGTACAACAATTTTTAACGGTATGCCACTTCCAGTGAATTGAATTTCACAATGTCACGCCACTATTTTTGGATTTGATTTCCACTTTGCCTAAAGTTAAAGAATTATAGTGCAACCAAGTCTTTTCTGTGTCACTGTTGTTCTTTTTTTTACAAATCTACTGCGCTTTAAAAGTATTTCACAATGTTCTTCTCATTTACGTCGCATAAGAAGCTATATCCCACTTCTGACACCAAATTTGTAGTAAAGGCCGATGTTCGTCTCGTATACTTTAATTTAAACACTGAGAATTTAGTTTAGTTTTATAACATAATAGTTTATTGTTAATTGTGAAATTAAATGCGTTTTAATTGATTCAAAAAAAAAAAAAAAAAATATGGAGCTTAAGCACACAACCGACACAACTGACACTCTCAAATCGACTTCTCTATTTTCGATAGATCTTTTTTATGTATATCGCGATTGCAGAGTTGCATCACAACTTGACTCATCCGATAATATTCTGATTTGACGACACGATTGATATCGATATTTAATTAAAACTGTCGGCCACTTCTAGTGTTGCGAACCGATCCCACATATATTGCAAGTAAAAGACTTGAACAGAAATGAATGGAGTAAAAGACTTGAACAGAAATGAAGAAGAAAATAAAATGTATATTGCAAGTAAAAGACTTGAATATAAATGAAGAAGAAAAATTAAATATATATCGCAAGTAAAAGACTTAAATAGAAATAGAGAAGAAAAAATATATATATGCAACTAAAAATATCCGACCATTTTCATGGTATCATGGGTAATATAATTTCAAAAATATTAATCCTCCATACGAAATCATATATAAATGATCATGATCATCCATCATATGATATCATAATGAAATGATTGTTGTTTGTAAAAAATAATCATGGCCATATTACTAATTTATGAATTTGAAATTTGAAAAATAGAAAAAAAAAATGATTCAAATGATCCTTCATATGATATGTAATCTTTCATATGATATCCAATTCTCCATATGATATGCAATTCTTCATATGAAAACTTGAATATAAATGAAGAAGGAAAATTAAATATATATCGCAAGTAAAAGACTTAAATATTACGTAATTTATGAAAATATCTCCAAGTATCTACAGCAAAGGGTATTTAGGTTTGCACATATTTGGAGAAAGAGACCAACACTGTTACATATTTTAAAGTATGTTCTGTCTGTCTGTCCGCACTTTCTCTGTTAAGGTCATGAGCTAAAATTTTATTTTATTTTAATCCCAAATTTTTTTAGAATCTTGTATGTTATTACAGCTAAAAGTATTTGTAAAACCAAAATGACAAAAAAAAAAAAACAAACAATTTAGGTTTTTGGCCGATTATCCCTATGGGAGCTATATGATATAGTCATCTGATTTCAATAAAATGTTGTGCTATTAAAAACTTATACTAAAAATTGTCTTGTGCTTTATTTGGTTGCGATTGGTTCATAAATAACCCGTTTTCTGACAAAAAAGCACACAAATCGGATTTTTTGACAGATTAGCCCTATAAAAGCTATAGTCATCCGATTTGAATAAAATTTGGAGTTATTCAAAACTTATACTAAAAACTGTCTTGTGCTTAATTTGGTTGCGATTGGTTCATAAATAACCCGTTTTCTGACAAAAAAAGCACAGAAATCGGAGTTTTTGACTGATTAGCCCCATGGAAGCTATATGATGTAGATGTCAAATTTTATTAAAACTTTGCACAGCTGCTGAGTATTTTAAAATTCACATTGCTTCTTAATTTGAATAAACTATCTTTATAGATAAAGAAATTATGACGTTAAAACGATTTTTGCACTTTCGATTGGCCCTATGGGAGCTATATGATATAGTAGTCCGATTAGATCGACACTTCACATCCTTATTGAAAACATATAAGAATTTATACCTACCAATTTTTGTAATAATATAATAAAAAAGTTATGACCTATAAGCTTTTTTCTTTTTTTTTAGGTTGTTGTGGTTTTATGCTTTTTATTCCGAGCCTAAATCGGATATCGAAAAGATCTAATAAACTTGATCTAACCTGCAGAACAAATGATTATTAGCAACAAACCGGAACTTCTTACCATCTCTGAGAACGAGGTGTTCATACAGACGGACAGACAGACGGTCATGGCTAGATCGATTTCTCTAGTCACCCTGACCATACTTTAGGTAACTTTGGGGGGTCTCCGACGTCTACTTCTCTATGTTACATACATTTGACAAACTTAATATACCCTTGTACCTTGTAAGGTACAGGGTATAAATATCCGACCATTTTCATGATATCATGGGTGTTGAGATACCAATGATTTTTGGGAACTATTTTAATAATAACACACGAAGAAATTTAAGTTTAATCAATGTTTATTTTGTAGCCAAGATCACGCGACCGTGTGCACACAGAGCTAATTGAATTGTAAAAAATGAACATATGCTGCACTCAGCAGAAGGCCAAGGGCAGCTGTGCTAAAAATAGTGCAAAAGAAATAACAAAAATGAGAGGTTTAGGTTTGACAATTTAAGAGAGTTTGAATTTGATTTAGGCGAACAATAGAATTTTATGATGCGTTTTCTGCTGCTGCGCCTGACATTCTAACCCCGTTGAAAGCCTGTCTTTTAACATCATCAAAAAGGGGCAGCAGGCATAGTTTATTCACAGCCTTTCTTGTGGATCCTACTGCAGTTTTGAACCCTGCAACGAGGCATTCGCCATCCTTTTCATGTATCAAAGTCGTCACTCTACCTAATGGCCAGTGCATGGGTAGGAGATTTTCGTCCTTTATGAGAACCAAGTGAGGAGAACGAGGAGGGATAATCTGCCAGTCGATGCTATCGGCGAGGCAGAACTGATGAACCGCTTTCATATGAGGATCACTCAGCAAGAGCTTCTTCAGATCAAGATTGGCCATGATAGGTTCCAGAACTGTTGGCTTGGCTTTAAAACACACCACACACTTGCTAACCGCCTTTGAAACAGTTCTCAGCCCTCCAATTGGGCAATACTGAAGGCGAACTTTAGCCAAGAGTGCGCGGGGCCCCTTGTGCAAATTTGTTCTGTGACTGTGCGTAATTATAACTAGGGTAATTGGATGACGACGAGGCAGGATACTTGGATGTTGAGCGTCATATGGAAGCGATGAATTTCCAAGTCGCCCTCCAACTCGTATGAGTCCAGAATCGTCAATGAACGGAAACAAGGAAGCAATTGAACTTGATTTCTTAAATTGGATAGCTGAATTACTCGTAAGAGCAGACAAGTACCACGATGCACGTCGGCAATGTTGAGTCCGGGATGTTTTTTCCGAATAATAAATTTATACATGTATCCAAACACGCGCTGTATGGAAGGGAAAGAATTTAAGTTCTTGAGTCCTTGGGTGATATCCATATAAGGAGATTTAATTAGCAACAGCCTTTTCCGCAACTCAAGTACGGGCTTTTCCGGAAGGACGCGAGCAGGCCAATTATCACGCTTGCCAAGGAGATACGTAGGCCCATTAAACCAAAGTGTTGACTCAGCCAGCACCTCAGGAGTCGCTCCTCTAGACAGTATATATGTGCCATGTCAGACGTAAGCTCCTGAATAGATGTTATGCGAATCGATACGAAGACGTTGAATCGGAAGGGCTCATCATTGATCCAAGAAAGTGCAACGGAAGAATCTGTCCAACAGTAGTATTGGCTCTTAAAAATATCCATATTAGAAATTTCATGCATGATCATGGCCAGCAATACAGCTTCACAAAATTCCAACTTTGGTACCGAAAGAGTTTCTAAGGGGACGACTCGGGATTTTGAGCAAAGTAGATGACTCCCTGGTGTGCGACCTTTAGAAACAATGTAGATGCAACTTCCATAAGCTCCCTCACTGGCATCGCAAAATCCATGGACTTCCAGGCTGGCATCTTCCATTATTACAACTCTTGGAAATGAAAGTCGTGAGACATTCTGGAAACTATTGCATAATTCGATCCAGGAAGTATGTCGAGCCAAAGGTAAGCTCTTATCCCAAGTCAGCTTATCCTTGCAGAGCTGTTGAAGAAAGACTCTACATTTTGTAAGAACTGGCCCTAGAAGGCCAAGTGGATCATAAAAGCGAGCAATGGTGGCCAAGACGTAACGCCTACATGACTTGCCACTCGTATCTAACGAGGATAAGGAAAACAAAAGTTGATCGGATGCCGGATCCCAAGCAAGGCCAAGAGTTTTTGTGATGTCGCTTCCATCACTAAACTTCAAGAATTTTTACTGTTCCTCAGAAACAACATCTCTAAGGACCTCTGGATGGCTGGAACACCACTTTCGGAGCCTGAAGTTGCCTCAAGAAAGAAGGTTGGCAGTTTGGTGCATTTTATTAATAACTTCCTGAACTGAATTGTGTCCAGAAATGAAATCATCCACGTAAAAATCTTGGAGCAGTGCAGCTGCCCCAACTGGAAACGGATCCCTTTCATCATATACACATCCAGATCTCTATCTGGTGCATCCCTCCATAAGATGCATTGCAAATAATTATCAGGCGAACTTACTCTCACACAACGATACATTTTGCAAATGTCTCCTGTGAGAGCAACCTGATAAGTGCGAAAGCGTATAAGAATGCTGAACAGCTTTGGTTGAATAGCAAGTCCTGCCATCATGACATCGTTGAGGGAATAGCCAGATGAAGTTTGAGGAGAGCCATCAAAAACTACTCTTAGTTTTGTTGTAGTGCTATCCTCCTATCCATTGTGTGTATTTACACAATGATGCGGCAGGAAATATTTGCAGAGAGTAATACACGTAGAAGGAACTCGAGACATATGGTTTAAGTTAAGATACTCCTTGATGAAGGCAGTATATTCGACCGGAAGGTTTGGGTGCCTCTCCAATTTCCTTTCCAAATGAAGGAATCGACGGTTTGCTTGATTGTATGACTCTCCAAGTGAATCAGCAGTGAGCTTCAACGCCAGGCGTACAGAGTATTCACCAGTAGACAGACGAGTAAAATTGTCAACGAAATGCTTCTCGCATTCCCTTTCCTCTTTGCTGAACTTTGGGCCGGTGACATCACAACTTTCTACTTCCCAAAATCGGCGAAGGAGTTCATCGAGACTGGCTTCCATTTGCAGGGGTTCATCATCTTTGTAGTTCTGAGAAGCCACAAGTGATGTGTTGCGCAGTCTTTCACCACCATCTGAAACTATCCAGCCCAACCGAGTTTTCTGTAGTACGGGCAATCCTGGAACCAACTTAATTTGACCAATGCACAACAGTTCGTAAAACAGGCTGGCACCAATGAGAATATCCACTCGCTGAGGTGGTTAAAATGCAGGATCAGCTATTTCGATATTTGAAGGTATTTTCCAATTTGTGATATCAAGGGCTATAATTGTCTGGCTGTCGGTGATCGTCGGAGCAACAAGAATGTGGTAGAGTATTCGGAAATTCTAGATTGCATGCAAATGTTAACAGTGATGCCATCAGTAGCGACGCAAGTGTCGCCAAGACCAGAAACCGTTGCTGAAGATCTGGTTTTCGTTAGCTGAAGTTCATGAGCAAGCCGAGATGTAACAAGGTGTAGCTGAGAACCAGAATCTAGTAAGGCTCGGCAAGGAACCAATGAACCTGAGGGAATTTTCATGAGAATGACTGCAGTGGCCAGGAGCACCAGATCAGTCTGGAGACTTTGGGCAGCAAGAGAGGTGGATGGTTACGGTAATGTTGCAGAAGAAGTATTTGGCACTGCTTCAGAAATAGAAGAAGCAAAGGACGAAGCATTTCCTTGGGATGCATCTGGATGCAGTAGGGTGTGATGGCGTGATCTACAGATGCGGCAATTCCCTGCATTGCATGTACGGGACTGGTGTCCTTTTTTAAGACAGTTGAAACTGAGAGCAAGTCTTTTAGTTTCATTCTGACAAAGGTCAGATGAGCAACCTAAAAATTTACTACATGAGTAGATTCCATGGCCAACGATTTCACAAACAGGGCAGCCAATTTGGATAGTTTCGGATGCAATGAAGGCCTTTTTACTGGGGTTAGTACAGCTTTTTCCCACCTGAGAGCTAGGCGAGTGAGAGGCCATAGCGTGCTGCGTGCTTTCCAACTTCTGGCATCGCTCTTCCAAGAATGTAAAAAACTCTTCTGCCGTAGGTATATTGTCCTGTGTCGCATTCTTCTCCCAATTGGTTTGAGTCACAGGGTCCATTTTCTGGAGCAGAAGGTGCACAATCGTGTATCCAGATATTTGTGCTGAAGTTCCTAATGACTCCAAAGCTCGCATGTGTTGAGTCAACTTATCGGAAAACTCCCGAAGTTTTACAACTGATCCAGTTTCCACTCTCTTGAGCCCAAGAATCTCTCTGATGTGTGCCTGAAAAACAAGACGGTTATTATTGAATCGTTTATTTAAAATGTCCAGAGCCACACGATAATTGCCGAAGATCGAACCGCATCCAACGCCGGGCCGTTCAGACATGAAAGCAGATGCTGAAGTTTTTCAATTCCATCCAAATCGGAATCCTTATCTATCAGCGAATTGAACACTGACAGAAAAGCCGCATCTCCGTGTATCCACCTGAAAATGTAGGCAGCTTTATTTCGGGTAATCGCGTTCTGTGAACCCGACCAACGGTGACATTCGATTGATCAAGAGTATCGGCCGGCCGGAGGGTGGAGGAGAGTGGCATTTGAGACTGGCATTTCTCAATATGTACTCTTAACCGCGACTTCAAAGATATCACCAGCATATCAAAGTTTTCACGCATTTCACTGCCTATCTCGTCAGAATCAAGCTCTTCCAAATCTTTATGAGCTAAATCGAATGACGCTTGCAGCTGGTCGAGAAATTCCAATCTAACTGCTATCTCAGCTGATTGGAATACAATTATTTTCTCAGGTGCCAACGCTGTATCAAGTCGGCTGGCACTTTTGAAAGTAGAGTCAACTATACGTTTTAAATGACGCACTTTATCCACCGAAAGGGTCACTGTGTTTTCCATCTCACTAGGCAGTTTTTAAACACTAGCACAAATCACTTTATCAGCTGAGCAACAGAATATGTTCAAATCACGAAGAAACTGCTGTACAGGCAATGACAAGAGTCGGTTTGTATGTGTACTTATTTACTGCGCAAGACAATGCAGGTAGAAAAAGTCATAAACCGCGACGCGACGAGTGCAAATAACGGATCTTGGGCTTGGTGTTGTTTTTTAGAGTTAAATTGTATATAAGCACTTGCAAAATATGTCGATATTTATGCAATTTCATATAACAATTTGCCTTTAAATATTAAATATCTCGCCGGGTCCTCCAAATGTTGAAATACCAATGATTTTACACGATTACACACGAACAAATTTAAGTTTAATCAATGTTTATTTTGTAGGCAAGATCACGCGACCGTTTGCACACAGAGCTAATCGAAGGCAGAAGGCCAAGGGCAGCTGTGCGAAAAATAGTGCAAAAGAAATAACAAAAATGAGAGGTTTAGGTTTGACAATTTAAGAGGCAATTTAAGAAAGTTTGAATTTGATTTAGGCAAACAATAGAATTTTATGATGCGTTTTCTGCTGCTGCGCCTGACAGAATATAATCAATCAATTCAGTCAACGAAGATGCTATGTCGTCTGGTACAGATGAAAATTATCAGAATGACCGAATGTAAAAATGGCAACGTTTGACAGTGGCAACACGCTCTTTTAAATGAGCATGATAAGAGTCAAGTTCGCAGTCGGGGTCGAGTTGCAAAAGTCGCAAGATCAAATTTAAGAAAGTTGAATAGGGGCAGTACAAACAAAGAGTTGACCATCCAATATATATTAATACTTAAAACTATTCTTAATATTAATTAAACTTATGAATAAAGATAAACAATCAATTCTTTACATAAATATAATACCAGACCAATATTAATTGGAAAACAGATCTTCGGTTAATATTTGTGTAATAATTTAAGCCGAAATAGTATACTTGAATAAATATTCTGTTTCTTGGTGGTATAGGCGTTAAATTTGTAGAAAAGGGGCTTGCCGAATTTCGGGCCCTACATTGGCCGCCATTATTTATTTATTTTTGTAGCATATTACTTATAATGGATCGATTGATGGAAATAATACCACTTCTGGTCTACCACATTGGACCCTGAACAGCAGCAATACTCATTTCAACGGGATTGGTGTTCAACACCACAGAAGAGGCATTTTTCAAAGGTGCTGATTGCACTCAACATGGCGAGATGCCAGCATCGATGCCTATAGCGTGTAGGTCAAGTTGATATACAGCTTCTACGCGGCACCCTCTGTATAGCCTCCTGACAACCGTTTGGGGGTGAACCAATGTATGGAGCCACTGCTCGAGACAAGAGCAATCCGAGCAAGATGACGGTTATGCGGAGGGCTAACGACCCGCCCATGTAAAAAAAGTACTGTTATGGAAGCGCTAATCGAAGCCTCGGATACAGCTAACCAACGACGACGACAACACGGCACGAAAAAGGACAACGATCTACGAGTATGCTCCTGGAATGTGAGAACTCTCTACACTCCTGGGGCTACTCACCAACTGGAAAATATCCTCACGCAGTATAAAGCGGATATTACTGCGATCCAGGAAATACGCTGGATAGGGCAGGGAAAAATGAAACGGAAAGAATGCGACATTTATTACAGTTGCCACAAAAGGATGCACTTATTGGGATGCGGATTCGTCGTGGGAAAACGGCTGAGGTCGAAGGTAATCGACTTTAAGCCAATAAGCGATCGCCTAGCTGTGATCCACATTCAAGGCAGATTCTATAACATAAGCCTCAGACTTTGCGACAGCTCATAATACGGTGATAAACAGCACAAGATTCCCTCGCAAACGTATCCACACAGCAACCTGGCAGTCTCCGGATGGTCGAACTACCAACCAAATCGATCACGTGCTCATTGACGCAAGGCTTTCATAAAATATCTTGAATGTGCAAGCATTCAGAGGGGCAAACGTCGGCTCTGACCACTTTCTGATAGTAGCTAGATTCAGAGCCCGATTGTCTAATGTGGGAAAGCTGCACCAGCCCATCAAAAGGAGTTTCAACATTGGACGCCTAAGTACCCCCGAGCATTTGCAGTAGCTGCTTAGCGAGCATGAAGAAGAGAGAGTGGTAGTTTACGAAGAACCCACCCCCGGCCGATGAAATCGTCCCCCGTGCCAGCATTGAAGAAATCGGGACAGCTGTCAAAAGGCTGAAGAACAACAAGGCCTCAGGCTCAGATGGGATTCCATCAGAGCTCTTCAAAGCTGGAGGCGATGTTCTGGTAGGGAGCATGCACCAGATCATTTGTAGAATCTGGAAGGACGAATGCATGCCCAATGACTGGAATACCAGCTCTATTTGCCCCATCCACAAAAAAGGCGATCCTACCTCCTGCAAGAACTACCGAGGTATATCCCTGCTCTATGTCGCCTACAAGATCCTATCCACCACACTGTGTGTTTGTTTGCTCCTAATGCTTGCACTCTGGACACTGGGACTACAGGAAACCCACCAACTACGGAGGTTAATTCTTCTGCCCCAGTTGATGTGAATCCTAAACTTTTGGTGGGGGTTCCGCAGAGGAAACAAGTCTTTGTTTCCAGACTGGCACCCGATCTTACTTCGGAAAACGTAATATCGTATATTAATTCGAAAGTCCAGGTCTCAAATTTAACTGTGGATAAATTCAAGTTTTCGTATTCTAGGGAGATCGCATCTTTTAAAATAAGCCTTCCCCCTTGCTTCTTCGAGCTTATTTGTTGTGGAGATTTTTGGCCAGAGCATGTTGTAGTTAAGGAGTTTACGGCGAAGAAAAAAAATCGGCATCCGGTTTCCCTAACGCCTTCGTCATTCCCAAAAAACTAGAACCCTTTCATCCAGCGTATCAAAACGTTAGAGGACTTAAATCTAAACTTAGTCGTTTTTTTCTTAGTAGTTTTGGTTTCAGTTATTCTGTAGTAGTACTAACCGAGACGTGGCTTAAGCCTGACATTTTGGATTCCGAAGTGTTAGGTAATAACTTTTCAGTTTTTAGACGTGACCGTGTGTCTGGTCGTGGTGGCGGCGTTCTTATCGCTGTTAACTCGGCCTTACCTTCGGAACTTATTTCTACTAACCCTGTAGATATTGAATTTATTTGTATAAAAATTGATTTGAATGGCACTTTCCTATTTCTAACAGTCTCCTATATTCCTCCTTCCTCTGATCTTTCTGTTTATATGTGCCATTTAAACTCTATTAAATACGTTTCAAATTTTGTAACCGACAAGGACTACCTCGTCGTTTTGGGTGATTTCAATCTCCCAGAAATATGTTGGTCCAATGTTCCTTATTCCAATTCGGTATTACCCAGTAATAGTCACGACTTTATTGATGGTATGCTTGAATTGTCACTATCCCAGGTCAATTTTGTCAAGAACTCCCTGAGTAGGCATTTGGATTTGATTTTTTGCTAGGATCCTTCTAATACACTTGTAACTAGAATCGATCCCCTGTCTCTTCCTGAGGATCCTTATCATCCTTCAATTGGCTTATCAATTGACTTTCCTTGTCGAAAAACTTGGTCTGCTTGTCTGTCTATTGCCTCGTACTGTTTCCAAAAAACTAATTTCGAAAATTAAATGAGCTTATTAATGACTTCGACTGGTCAAACTTGTACATGTCTAAGAATCTTGACATAGCAATAAATTTATTTTATAATGCTCTAAATTCTATTTTTACACAATGTGTTCCCACTTCTTGCCATAGTAACAAGAATCGACCTGTGTGGTATTCACCTAAGCTAATGAATTTAAAGAATGTTAAGCTTAGGTTGTTCAAAAAGTTCAAATTATCCGGAAATCCTAGCGACCTCTTCCGTTATCTTTTGGCTCGATCCAAATTTTCGGTTTAGAGCAGACTATGCTATAAGGCCTACCTTTCTCGGTGTAAAACTCAATTTCGCCGGAACCCCAAACAATTTTTTAATTTCGTCAATTCAAAGCGTAATACCTCTATTTTTCCTTCTTCCTTATCTTTCATGGATAAAAAAGCAAATACTGACCAGTCTATTGCTGATCTTTTTGGTACCTTTTTCCAATCTACTTATTCGACGTCAAATTTTAATTTGGATCAACACTATCCCTTTGACCTTCCTCGGTCAAATAATATATACTCTCCTTTAATTACGGAAATTCAGTTGCTTAATGAACTTAAGCTAATCAAACCAGTTTTTTCTCCGGGACCGGATGGGGTTCCTAGTTGCGTATTAAGGCATTGTGCTGAATCTCTGTGCAAGCCCATTCTTAAACTTTTTAACTTATCAATCAGTCTCTCTTCTTTCCCTGCTATTTGGAAGGAGTCTTTTATTATTCCTCTCCATAAAAATGGTAGCAAATCTGATGCTAAAAACTATAGAGGCATATCGAAACTGTCAGCTATTCCTAAGATTTTTGAGAGACTTTTAACTTCTCATCTTCAACATTTATGTAAGTCTCTAATTTCACCCTGCCAGCATAGATTTGTAAAACAAAGGTCGACCACGACTAATCTCTTAGAATTTTCCTCATTGGTAATTAAAGGTTTTAAAAACAAATCCCAGACTGATGTTATTTACACAGATTTTAGAAAGGCTTTTGATTCAGTTAACCATTCCTTGCTTTTATATAAACTAAACATAATAGGTTTTCCATCTAACCTTGTTGCCTGGATAAGGATTATCTTACTTCAAGAACTCAAAGAGTTCTTTTTAAGAAATCATTATCTAATAGTATAACTGTGTCGTCCGGGGTTTTATAAATGATCTTCCATCAGTTATATCACACTCTCGTGTTTTTATGTATGCAGATGATGTTAAACTGTGTTTTTCTTACAGGGATATAGAATCACACATTAATCTGCAAACTGATTTAAGTGCTTTTGATTCGTGGTGCCATTTCAATTTGGTAAATTTAAATGCTTCTAAGTGCAAAATTATGACCTTCTGTCGGGGTACTCCACTTTTGGCCTCCTATTATATCAATCAAAATGCACTTCAACGTATAGGCTCAATAAATGATTTAGGGATTTTACTTGATTCTAAATTAAAATTTGATAGTCACATTTTATCCACTGTCAATAAAGCTATGGGAGTTCTTGGATTTGTGAAGAGATGGTCTAAAGAATTCGATGACCCTTATACGACCAAGATTTAATATGTGGCTCTTGTTCGCCCAATTTTAGAATACGGTTCATGCGTTTGGTGCCCTCAATATAAAGTGCATCAAAATCGTATTGAGTCCGTTCAAAAAAAGTTTTTGCTTTTTGCTCTCCGTGGCTTAAATTGGAATTCGGAATTGAGCCTTCCCTCGTACTCTTGTAGGCTACAACTTATAGATTTGCCTTCCCTAGTAAACCGAAGAATCCTTCTTAATACTCTTTTTATGCATAAATTAATAAACGGCATGGTTTACTCTCCTGAGTTAATTAGCCGAATTAGTTTCGCATTTCCTTTTAGACCTCTGCGGACCTTTTCTCCTTTAGTAGTCCGTCCAGCCACATCTAATTATTTAATGCATGAGCCTTTTTTAAATTTATGTAGAGACTATAATAGTTTGTACCACTTAGTTTGCTCCTCCTCTAGCATGCAATCTATCAAAACTAACATATTATTGCACCTTCGTTTAAATCCTTTGTACGTCTACGTCCATTTAATAAATGCCAATGCACCAATTTGCCTAAACTTCAAGCAGATGCATCCCGACAACGCTACAAAGAACGTCTTCAACAAGTTTCGCAAAGGTGCGAAATAACGCAAACGGGCTGCATAAATGCCAATGCCCCAATTTGCCTTAATTTTAATTTCTTAACCCAAGCCGAGGCGGGAAACCGCTGCTTGGAAAATACTAATATCTGTTAGGCTTTTTACTAACAATGTTGGACAATTTTTTTTTAAATTGTAATCGAATATGTGAGCCAACCACACATATTAACAATTAACATTTCCACGTCTCTAGCACTGAGTATACATATATACTCAGCTGCCAATTTTTTTTGTGTAAAAGGACAAAAATATAAAATTTCTTATCTTGACTAAATGTAAAAAAAAAAATTTTTTTTTATTGATTTTGTATTTGATTTTGAAGAAGATAATATTTTCCCGTCTTTCAAGCTCACAAATAGAGCATCTCATTTTTGAAGATCAGTTTCATTGAATATAATTAAAACCTCACAATGGGATGGTTTAGAGATTCTAGCGAGGCAAAGGACAATACTGCCAACGTAGTGAACAATGTTAGAATAGTGGATCACACAGATGACATAAATGCGTTGTGGATCCTACTATTGATAGTAACAATAGTATTAGTTTTGCAATTTTTGCTTACAATTTATATTAAGCATAATAAAATTATTAAGAAGAGATATATGAGTAGGGCAAACCATTTAGATCATATTAAAAAAAAGAAACTATGAATAATAAACTCCAATACAAGAATGGAATGGAGTGAAATAGCGAAATGTATAGACGGATTTCGCTACAAGTTTGATAAATCATATAAATGCATAAATAAAGATGCAGTAATAAAAACAGAAACGTTGAAATATCATACAGAGATAGTAGTAAGGGAATACAATAATATAGTTACCTTAGTAAATAAATATACAAATAGACTCACAGCTGAGCACCTTAAGAAATCTTTAGGCGTGATAAAATCCCTAAACACAAGATTAACTAATATCAGAAAGAGAAGACATATTCTGATAACCGTGCCAGAAAGTCTAAGTCAACTGGTGGTACCAGAGTTTGATGGTAGACATGAAAATTTGCAAAGTTTTATAGATGCTGTAGGTCTACTAGACACCTTAAAAGGCACGCATGAGATAACAGCGATAAGCCTTAAAAAAACTAAAAGGCCATGCAAGAAATCTTATAAGTAATGAGTAGACAATTGCTGCAATCATTACCCAACTGTCGAGTGCAGTAAAAGGAGAATCGGTAGAAGTTATATCTGCCAAACTCCTCAATCTGCAACAGAAAAATAAAACGGCCAACCAATACACCCAAGAGGTGGAGGAACTGATAAAGGCCCTTGAAGGCGCCTACATCAGTGAAGGTCTCAGTCAATCCCTTGCAAATAAATACAGGCTTACAACAGCTGTAAAAGCCATGACACGAAATTGCTCCATTGATAAGGTAAAACTTATCATGCAAGCAGGTACATTCACAAACATGAATAATGCCATTTCTAAATTTGTAAACAGTTGCACGGAGATAACAGGTCACAGTAACACTGAACTATTTTAACGACGAGGTGCATATAACTATAATAGAGGAGGCCGAGGTCATAACCGCGGCAGAAATAGCAACAACAACAGTTACAACCGAGACAGAAATTACAACAATAACAATAATAATAACTATAATAACCGTGGAGGAAGAAGAGGCCAAAACCAAGGAAGAGGCCGAAGCAACTTCAATCAGGGCAACATTAACAGCAATGTGAGAATGGCGCAAAATACGTCGGAAAACTCACTGTACCCTTTAGGAAACAATTTATAAATGCAAAAGTTCATTCCATCAATTACAGTCTTAATATATTCGTAACTTTCAATAATCATTCAACTGAAAATAAACTAACTTTCCTTATAGATACTGGTGCAGATATCTCACTTTTGAAAGTAAATTCTGATAACTTCAAAATTCAGGACGAAAAAATAATAAACATCCAAGGCATAGGCCAAGGTATAATAAAGTCTCAAGGAACAACCTCAATAGAACTTCAATCAACAAAATATATTATTCCACATGAATTCCATTTGGTAGACTCAAATTTTTCAGTACCATGTAATGGAATAATAGGCATTGATTTTATAAAAAAATTCAATTCTCAGCTGGATTTCAAACCAAGTGAAGACTGGTTTATAATTAGACCCCAAAATTTAAATTATCCAATATATGTTCCGATAACATATAGTGCTGGCTGATCTGCCAGCCAGATCACAGGTTATTCGGAAAATAGACATTAATACCGTAAATGATTACATATTTGTTCCTAACAAGGAAATACATAATGGAATTTACGTTGCAAATACAATAGCAGCATCCAAGCATGTACACATTCGACTTCTAAATACAACTAATTTCGACCAATTGGTCAAAGTGAACAAAGTCCAATATGAAAATCTAAAATATTATGACATTCATACCACCAACCCAGAGAATAGAACCGAAGTAGTCCTTCCGAAACTAAAGCAAAATTTTCCAGATCAAGTTAAAGGTCAGTTGACCGAATTGTGCACAAAGTATAGTAACGTGTTCGGACTGGAAACCGAACCAATATCAACAAACAATTTTTATAAACAGACATTAAGACTTAAAGATGATGAACCCATTTATATAAAAAACTACAGAAGCCCGCATAGCCATATTAGAGAAATTCAAAAACAAGTAGAGAAATTGATCAACGACAGAATCGTAGAACCGTCTGTATCCGAGTACAACAGCCCACTCTTGTTAGTTCCGAAAAAATCATTACCAAATTCAGAACAGAAGAAATGGCGATTAGTAATTGACTATCGTCAAATCAATAAAAAACCACTTTCCGATAAATTTCCACTCCCAAGAATTGATGACATCTTGGATCCACTAGGTCGAGCTAAATACTTTTCATGCCTTGACTTAATGTCGGGTGTCCATCAAATAGAACTTGAGGAAAACTCAAGGAATATAACGTCTTTTTCAACGAGCAATGGCTCATATCGCTGCACGCGATTACCATTTGGTCTTAAAATAGCACCAAATTCATGATATAGTCATCATTCTCTGGCTTAGAACCTTCTCAGGCATTCCTTTATATGGATGACTTAATGGTGATATGATGTTCCGAAAAGCACATGATTAAGACCCTAACTGATGTTTTTGACGTATGTAGGAAATATAACCTAAAATTGCATCCAGAAAAATGTTAATTTTTCATGCATGAAGTGACATTCCTGGGTCACAAATGCACCGACAAAGGAGTATTCCCAGATGACAAAAAATTTGACGTCATCAAAAATTATCCTGTTCCTCATGATGCGGACAGCGCAAGACGTTTTGTAGCATTCTGCAACTATTATCGTCGATTTATAAGGAACTTCGCCGATTATTCACGGCACATAACTAGATTGTGTAAAAAGACACATTATTACAATATCCTGATTTTAGCAAAGAATTTTGCATTATAACGGATGCTAGTAAACAAGCTTGCGGAGCGGTTCTAACTCAGAACCGTGACGGGATTCAGCTCCCAATAGCTTATGCATCTCGTTCATTTACTAAAGGGGAAAGCAATAAGAGTACAACGGAACAAGAGCTAGCGTCAATTCATTGGGCAATTACCCATTTCAAGCATTTCACTATTAAAACGGACCACAGGCCATTGACGTATCTGTTTTCTATGACTAATCCCAGTTCTAAATTAACTTGCATGCGGCTAGAGCTTGAAGAATACGACTTCACAGTAGAATACCTAAAGGGAAATGACCTTGGGAATAGTTGAATCTACTTGTTTACTAAAACGAGGAAATAAAGTTGTTGCAAGAATTGATATTGGCGATTTATATACCAATGGAATTCTAGACTTAGGTCAGTTCTTCCAAAGGCTTGAAATGCAAGCCGGTATGCTAAAAATCAGCCAACTCAAATTGGGACACTAATATGTGATTTAACAAAATATCTAGTAGCCATTCCAATTGGAAACAAGAGCGTAAATACTGTCGCGAAAGCTATATTCGAAAATTTTATACTAAAGTATGGTCCAATGAAGACGTTCATTTCGGACATGGGTACCGAGTATAAAAACAAGATAATTTTAGATATGTGCAAATATATGAAGATTGAATATCTTACATCCACCGCAAATAATCAGCAGACCTTAGGGACAATAGAACGAAGTCATAGAGCATTCAATGAGTACATTCGTTCATACATTTCTGCAGACAAAACTAATTGGGACGTTTGGATACAATATTTTACCTATTGCTTCAACACAACACCATCAGTCATGCATGAATATTGTCCATACGAACTAGTCTTTGGAAGATTACCAAGACAGTTCGTAGACTTTAATAAAATAGATAGAATAGAACCACTATACAATGTAGAAGATTACTCTAAGGAAATAAAATTTAGGCTAAAAATAGCATATAAAAGAGCTAGACTTATGTTAGAAATAAAAGTCTTATAGGAAACAAAATTACGATAAGAAAACGTCAGATTTTGAATTAAAAACAGGAGATAAAGTTACACTAAGAAACGAAGCGGGTCATAAGTTAGATCCAGTATATTTAGGTCCATATACGGTAGAAGCCATAGAAGACAGAAATAATATTATAATTACAGATAACAAGCAAAAGAAACAAAAAGTACATAAGAATAGGATAACAATATTTAATCAATGAAACGTTTCATTTAAGAAAAGGTCTGATCAACCAAAAAAAAAAGCAAAACAAAAAAAAAAAAACACAAAAAAAAATATATTCTTCTAAGGAGGTTAAACATAGAACAAATGTATATGTATATATGTAATTAAGAATACGTAGAAATAAGCATTGTACGCGCGGGTTAGCTAAGCCCAACATAAGCATACGAAAATCAGTTTAATAAAGAACCTCAAAAAGAGCAGAAGCTCTCCTTATTTTTTCTGCAAGAATTTACGGCAAATATTACAATATGACGTGGAGTCGTGTTGAGTTCATGGAGGGTTATTATATATTATATGAAGAAGCATTTAAGTGTATTTTTTTAAATACATGAAAAAAAATGATGTTGAGTGGTACTCCATATGAAAAGTGACCGGCTTACAGAAATGGTGGCAAAAAACCTTTATAGGAGGTAGCTGTGAGCTCAACATGGTCATATGAGAAAATTCAAATGTATGAAAATCATATGACGTGGAGTCGTGTTGAGTTCACGGAGGGTTATTATATATTATATGAAGAAGCATTTAAGTGTATTTTTTTAAATACATGAAAAAAAATGATGTTGAGTGGTACTCCATATGAAAAGTGACCGGCTTACAGAAATGGTGGCAAAAAACCTTTATAGGAGGTAGCTGTGAGCTCAACATGCTTGTTGCGCAGTTTCGAAGCTTTTAGCACCACCCGTATTAAAACACAGCTCCGCAATTGTGTTTTGTGGTAGGCAGTACTTAAAATTCCTGCGGATATATTTTTATTGTTAATATATAAAGCCTTATGTTATGATATCTTACTTTAAGTCCGCTCCCGTCGGCTCACAAATTGGAAAAGACTTGACTTAAAAAAGGGTTATCTTAAGGCGTGCTTATTTGTTTGATTATCGAATGTTTATCGATCGCGGCAGGGTTGCGAGCGATTACAAGGGCTGGACACTATGGCAGGCTGGGTGCCGCTGACGGCGCTGCCAACTCTGTCGTAGCAATGGTCATATGAAAATATCTAAAAATATGAAAAGCATATGATGTGGGATCATATTGAGTTCATGGAGGGTTTGTTAAGCGCACTAAGAGTTTTTAGTTAACTATTAAATTTCAATAATAAAAAGGCGAGAATTATTCACGTTATAATTATGTTTCATTTATGCTGAAGCTTGGCCGAATACCTTGCTTGCATATACCAACGAACGAACCAAAACTAATGTGCTTATGCTGAAGCTGGGCCGATTGCCTAGCTTGCAATATACTAAAGCGAGATCGAAACAAGATAAAAGCTCGTACAAGAGAACTTATGTGTAAGCTTAAACCAAAATAAGCACAAAGAAGTTGACAAAAGTAGGCAGTGCAATAACGCAATGATGCTGCTTAATAGTATGTACATATTTGAACTAACTATAGTAGTTACAGTGTTTGGCGGGATTTTTAAATGCAAAAATATTTATGGAAGATTTGTTGTGGCTTGCCCGAACAGGGTTATTATATATTATATAATAACGGAAAAACAAATGTAGTTGCAGATGCCCTATGTAGTGTTGAAATAAATAACATCACGAATCTAAATCATATATCAGACAACTCGTCTGATGATGAAACTGTTAATTCCGCTGAAAGTAGTTATGAACAAATAATATAAGAGACCAATAAGCCGTTGAACCAGTTTAAGCAGCAATTGCTGATTATAAAAAATAAATTTACCATTCATGAAAAAATTAAATTGTTTAATAAAACTTACGTTACCGAACCGGCGCATCCTTCTTTTATTATTTCTCTACATCGATGGATCTCTTAATTTCTAACAATGTACAACAAAGCTTACATAACTAATGCTCGTGGCGGCGAGAGCAAGCTCTCTCTCAACCTCTCTCTTACAACACATACGTGATGTGTATGTGTATACTTATCCTACTACATGTGTATACTTATCCTACTACAACTCGGCCATCCTACAAACTAGATCTCCTGATCGTACTTAAATAAAGATATTTACAAGATTGAGCTTATAAAGTAACATTGCAATGCGAGTCTTAAAACTAAAGTTATATCGGTGGATTAAATTATATATTTATGGGAAAATATAGAGTTTATTTATTTTCTTTTTCCGTTTTTGTTACAAGTTCGTATCTTTCCTATCCAATGTCTTATATTTTGTGCGCTCCAAATACCTTTGTATGGATTTCTAGATACTTGGAATCCATCTACATCTTTTAGCAAAAACCTGTCATTACGCAGTACTTTTTCTAGTACATAAGGCCCTTTGTTTTTGGGAATCAACTTTCCAGCGGCCCCCACTGTGCAATCAAAGTTTTTCACTATTACGTAATCTCCCTTTTTGTAGCTCGGTGCTTTTATTTTGTTAGACTCTTTGCCCTGCTCCAAACAGCATTACGCTTGGTAACTGTTTTATGCTGCGGTGCAACGTATTATTTAACGAGTACTCAACCTGGTCGATAACCGTATCCCAGTACATTCCGATCTCTGAATCCGTTAACTTAGCAATCATTGGCCCCAAACTTCTGTTGACGCGCTCTACCTGTCCGTTTGCTTGTGGGGAACCCCTTGCTATTTTTAAATGCTTTATGCCTGATTTTTCCATAAACTGTTCAAATTCTGCTGAAGTGAAACAGCTTCCTCTAACTGAAACGATGCACTTTGGTCTGCTATACGATCTGAAATAGTCTGATAAGGCTTGAACGACTGCTTTTGTTTTTGTTGACTTTGTCGTATAAAGTCTAGTAAATTTCGTACAACCGTCTACCACTACGAAAATGTGCTTCTTGGTTCTCCCTCTGTCTACGAGTCCGTAGTGGTCAATATGTAATACTTCGAAAGGCTTATCCTCTTTTGGTATACTATGCAAAAGACCTTCTGTTTTCCCTGATTTCGGTGAGAATGCCACGCATTTTAGATAATTTTCGATGTAGTTCATGCACTTGTCTTTGACGTGTTTGAAACAATAATTTTTCAAAATTGCATCTGTCATTTTATCTCTACCTATGTGTCCTAAATCGTTATGATATTTATGCATGACTTGATTTTCCATTTCTTGAGGTACGTAAAATAGCAGTCTTCCATCGTTTTTCTTTCTGTATACAATACAATTCCTCATTTCGAAAAACTTGTGTTCGCTCTTCTCCAACAGTTTTCTAATTTTACATATTTGCTCATCTTTTCCTTGGCAGATGACTAAGTTGTCCTCAAAACTGTTCGATTCCACTATTAACACATTTGTACATCTGCTAAGTGCGTCTACGTGTTGCATTTTGCTACCTGATCTGTGTACCAATTCATATTCGTAATTCTGCAGCTCTAAAGCCCATCTCGCTATCCTAGGGTTAAGTTCAATTCTGTTCAACGTGAGGGTCAGAGAGTTACAGTCCGTGATTATCTTAAAGGGTTTGCCTTGCAGGTAAATACCAAATCTTCGAAGTGCGTAAATGATCGCTAAAGTTTCTAGCTCAAAACTGTGGTACTTCGATTCCGTTTCGGACGTTCTTTTCGAAAAATAAAATACTGTATGCAATTTCCCATCCTTTTTTCTTTGCATCAGAACGGCTCCGAAACCCAATGAACTGGCATCACAGTGCAGCTCCGTTTCGTCTCTATAATCATATATTGCCAAAACAGGTGATTCTACTAGTTTTTCCTTTAACAATAGAAAGCATTCTAATTCATTTTTTCCGAATTCAAATAGTTTATCTTTTTTCACAAGGTCGTGCAACGGTTTTGAAATTGTTGAAAACTCCTTAATAAATCGTCTGAAATAGGAGCACAGACCCAAAAAGCATCTATACTTTTCTCGTCTGCTCGTATACCTTCTTTTGTTACCAAAAACCCTAAATATCTTAGATTCGAACATATAAACTCGCATTTGTCTATGCGTAGTTCAAGCTTGTTTTGAACCATTCTTTTAAGTACTTCCTTTAAAGTTTCTAAATGCTCCTTAATGTCCGTACTGGCTACCATGATATCATCCATATATGCTATTACTTTGCCCTCCCTAATCAGATCTTGAAAGATTTTGTTTTCGAACCTTTGAAATACAGCAGGCGCGTTCTTTATTCCCATTGGCATGCGCAAGAACTCATACTGTCCCAAAGGAGTGATAAAGGCTGCGTACTTCACAGAATCTTTATCAACGAAAACATGGAAATATCCATTTTTCAAATCCAGCTTGGAAAAAACAGTCTTGTTCACGAGTCTGTCTAGTATATCGTCGATCAGAGGCAAAGGGTAGTTGTCCTTGATCAACACCTTGTTTAGTTTTCGAAAATCTATGCACAAGCGCAAATCGCCGGTTTTCTTTTTAACTAACACAATTGGGGATGCGTGCTCAGAGTCGCTGGGCTGTATGATACCTTCTTCCAAGTAGTCGTCTAACATTTTCTGAAGTTTGTCTTCTTCTGTATATGAAAGCCTTCTGGGTGAGCAGCTGAAAGGCTTATGTTTTTCTAACGAAATAGTCATTTCACATTTGATTAATGGTGTCTTTGGTCTCTGGGGATTTACATATGCGTTCTCAAACAAATCGATGAATCTTCTTCTTGTTCTAAAGTCTACATTTTCGCCGCATCTGTAATCCCGCAGTTGATCGTTTTCCACATTCATCACTAACATTTGTTTATCGAAATCGTCTGCATAAATATCGTTTACCGTGTTTGTGTCTGTCGTTGCCCTGTCATTGCGATTGTTGTTTTTAGCGCTTCCGTTGTCATGGTTTAATATCTTGATCTTGTTCTCCTGTAACAGTTGATTCGTAACAATCTCCTCAGTAGTATCGCTTAACAGTTTATTTCGAACAGTTTGTTTATTAGTTTTATCTCCCGTTAACAGTTTGCCCTTTACAGTTTCTTTACTAATGTAGCCGTCACTTAACAGTTTGTCTTTAGCAACTTCTTTTCTAACACATTGCATTGTTGTCACTTAACAGTTTTTCCTTAACAGTTTTTTCCTTAACAGTTTCTTTACTAATATCTTTGTCCCTTAATAGTTTTTTCTTAAGAGTTTTTTCTTAACAGCTTCTTTACTAACATCTTTGTCGCTTAACAGTGTCTTCTTAACAGTTTCTTTACTAACCTTCCCCCCACTACTATTCACGTTTCCAAATGGCTCAGCGGGGCCCGTTTCTTGTTGATTACTCAAATACTCTATTGTGTACTTTTGCATATTTTCTTTTGCGCGAACTTTTCCTTTGTATGAAATACTTGTTAACATATCAGAACTTATCTTTAGCCCGCAGGCGTTCATAAAATCTCTCCCAAGAACAACATCATGACTCATAGACTCGTCGGTAACAATAATTAACTCAAAATTTATTTTCATTTTTTCATTTGATATAAAGCAAAATGTTTTTCCAAATGCGTTAAGTTGGCTTTTATTCAGCCCAAAATAAGATTTAAAAACTTCATTTAAAGTAATCCCGTTAGGATTACTTATACGTTTTTTTCAAAAGAAATTGGGCTACCGGAGTCTATGAGGCACTCTGCAATTATAAATAATTTTGGATTTTGCGTAAAATGAATTTGGAGTAATCTTACATAAGTTTCTGCTTTGTACTGGGACTTCCTCTGTGAGCATGGCGCTACTCGATGCCCTTCCATGCCGCAGGCATAACATGTACCTGCGACTCGTCTTGCGGCAATCCCTTGCGAAGTGACCCTTGGAATTACAGTTGAAGCATCGGACTTCAGATGTTGCATTCCTCGTACCCTTCACTGTATCCTTGTTTTTGTCCTTCCGTGCTTCTGGTAGGCGTACATCGCAGAAAGCCTGTTTCATCTGGTTTACTTCCGTGAATCGTTGTATTCGTGCTTGGTTGCGTAGATCTTCCGATGGTATTCCTTCTATTAACTGTTCCATCAATTCGTCGTCCTCCACCTTCACGGCTAGTGCCAGTGCCAACTTCTCTTCAAAATACTCGTAAAATCTTTCATTCGGGTGTCATTTCCGTCGCTCGAACGCGCGTCTAGCCTCTAACTTGGACGTTTTGTTCCCAAAAACTGCAACGATTGCTCACTAAGGCTGTCAAAATTCTGGAGAATTCGGTGTGGTTCTGCATGAAGCCAACTTTGAGCATTTCCTTTGAGTTTGGAAACCAACAGCATTCTCTTGTAATTTTCGCTCAGCTCGTACAGTTGCGAAATTCCTCTCATCTGATTGACCCAAATGCGAGCACACGATTTGCCGTCAAAATCGAGGGTTGTTTCTTTCGCGAGAGCAAACAACATAGCCCGCTCCGTTTGCTCTCCGCTCTCTTTGGCTGGTTGACTAGTTGACTGCGCAATTGTCTCAGGGTTACTGTTGCTACCGTCGAGACCGTTTTCTAAGAAGTCGGCGCCAACGCCACCGTTGTTGTTCTTATTGACTGTCTCGTGCTGCTCCTTTGCTGCTAGTTGTTGTGCTCTATCGTTTTTTCTAGGAACATTTGCTGCAGCATTATTCTGTTCAACTCTTCATGTAATTGTTGCACGATTCTGAGCACGTCGTTTTGTTGCGACGCGGCTGACTGGCGCCTGGAATCCGCACTCTGAATTTCATCATCTTGTGAAATTTCGATCGTTGCACTCTCGTTACCCGCTTGCGACATCCCACCATGCATTTCTCCGGTGGCTGTTTCCACTAACTGGATCTCATCGACGTGGTCTACTCCCGGAGCATCACCAAGTTCGCTTAATGGGATCTCTAGAAGGCGAGCCATTAATTCCGTTTTTGACCCAGTTGTGGGTAAGTTGTGCACTGTTAGCCACTTTTTTAATTGGATGACCGTAAATTTGTTAAGATCGGCGCACTCCATGACGTGAACTCGAACACTTCTGAATTTGTAGAAGAGTAGAATGTCCCTCCGAAATAATGATCGCACACGCACACCGTTCAACCGTGGCACGTCTTGTCATTATTCTTTCTCCACAACAACCGACTCTTAATTCTAACAATGTACAACAAAGCTTACATGAGTAATGCTCGTGGCTGCGAGAGCAAGCTCTCTCTCAGCCTCTCTCTCTTACATTACATACGTGATGTGTGTGTGTGTGTGTGTGTGTGTATCTATTCTTGTCCACATGTATTTACCGATCGTACCAATATTGACTAATCATAATATTTGTATGGATACAGTTAAGTAGACAACCTTCTTTGACTCATATGCACTTGCTTCTTATCCTCTGAAACGCTATCTACCCTTGTCCACATGTATTTACCGATCGTACCAACATTGACTAACCATAATCTTTGTATGGATACACTCAAGCACGCCAACATTGACTAACCATAATATTTGTATGAATACAACATTGACTAACCATAATATTTGTATGGATACAGTTAAGCACGCCACCTATTTTTCTTTTAAAAATTTAATATTCATTGCATACTTTTGTTATACTCTGAAACGCCATCTACCCTTGTCCACATGTATTGATCGATCGTACCAACATTGACTAATCATAATATTTGTATGGATAGAGTTAAACACGCCACCTATTTTTCTATTAAAAATATAATTTTCATTGCATACTTTTGTTATCCTCTAAAACGCCATCTACCCTTGTCCACATGTATTTACCGATCGTACCAACATTGACTAACCATAATATTTGTATGGATACAGTTAAGTACACAACCTTCTTTGACTCATATGCACTTGCTTCTTATCCTCTGAAACGCCATCTACCCTTGTCCACATGCATTTACCGATCGTACCAACATTGACTAACCAAAATACATGTAAGGATACAGTTAAGCCGCCACCTATTTTTCTTTCAAAAATATAATTTTCATTTTATACTTTTGTTATCCTCTGAGACGCCATCTATCCTTGTCCACATGTATTTACCGATCGTTCTAACATTGACTAACCATAATATTCGTATGGATACATTTAAGTACACAATCTTCTTTGACTCATATGCACTTGCTTGTTATCCTCTGAAACGCCATCTATTCTTGTCCACATGTATTTGCCGATCATACCAACATTGACTAACCATAATATTTGTATGGATACAGTTAAGCCGCCACCTATTTTTCTTTCAAAAATATAATTTTCTTTGCATGCTTTTGTTATCCTCTGAAACGCCATCTATCCTTTTCCATATGTATATACCGATCGTACCAACATTGACCAACCATAATATTCGTATGGATACACTCAAGCGCGCCAGCTATTTTTCTTTTAAAAATATAATTTTTATTTCATACTTTTGTAGAAGAGTAGAATGTCCCTTCGAAATAATGATCGCACACGCACACCGTTCAACCGTGGCACGTCTTGTCTTTATTCTTTCTCCACAACAACCGACTCTTAATTTTAACAATGTACAACAAAGTTTACATGAGCAATGCTCGTGGCTGCGAGAGCAAGCTCTCTCTCAGCCTCTCTCTTACATTACATACGTGATGTGTGTGTGTGTGTGTGTGTATACTTATCCTACTACAACTCGGCAATCCTACAAACTAGATCTCCTGATCGTACTTAAATAAAGATATTTACAAGTTTCAGCTTATAAAGTAACATTGTAATACGAGTCTTAAAACTAAAGTTTACATCGGTGGATTAACTTATATATTTATTGAAAAATATAGGGTTTATTTATTTTCTTTTCCGTTTTTGTTAGAAGTTTGTTTCTTTCCTATCCAATGTCTTATATTTTGTGCGCTCCAAATACCTTTGTATGGATTTCTAGATACTTGGAATCCATCTACATCTTTTAGCAAAAGCCTGTCATTACGCAGTACTTTTTCTAGTACATAAGGCCCTTTGTTTTTGGGAATCAACTTTCCAGCGGCCCTCACTGTGCAATCAAAGTTTTTCACTATTACGTAATCTCCCCTTTTGTTGCTCGGTGCTTTTATTTTGTTAGACTGCGTTCTCTTCTGCTGCTTTTCTTATTTCTTTCAAACTCTTTGTGTCTGGTCTGTTGTTGATTTCTTCTAATATATTGCTAAATTTCTTTCCCAAATAAACTTTCCTCTTTTCCCTGCTCCAAACAGCATTACGCTTGGTAACTGTTTTATGCTGCGGTGCAACGTATTATTTAACGAGTACTCAACCTGGTCGATAACCGTATCCCAGTACATTCCGATCTCTGAATCCGTTAACTTAGCAATCATTGGCCCCAAACTTCTGTTGACGCGCTCTACCTGTCCGTTTGCTTGTGGGGAACCCCTTGCTATTTTTAAATGCTTTATGCCTGATTTTTGCATAAACTGTTCAAATTCTGCTAAAGTAAAACAGCTTCCTCTAACTGAAACGATGCACTTTGTTCTGCTATACGATCTGAAATAGTTTGATAAGGCTTGAACGACTTCTTTTGTTTTTGTTGACTTTGTCGTATAAAGTCTAGTAAATTTCGTACAACCGTCTACCACTACGAAAATGTGCTTCTTGGTTCTCCCTCTGTCTACGAGTCCGTAGTGGTCCGTAAAATGAATTTGGAGTAATCTTACATAAGTTTCTGCTTTGTACTGGGACTTCCTCTGTGAGCATGGCGCTACTCGATGCCCTTCCATGCCGCAGGCATAACATGTACCTGCGACTCGTCTTGCGGCAATCCCTTGCGAAGTGACCCTTGGAATTACAGTTGAAGCATCGGACTTCAGATGTTGCATTCCTGGCACCCTTCACTGTATCCTTGTTTTTGTCCTTCCGTGCTTCTGGTAGGCGTACATCGCAGAAAGCCTGTTTCATCTGGTTTACTTCCGTGAATCGTTGTATTCGTGCTTGGTTGCGTAGATCTTCCGATGGTATTCCTTCTATTAACTGTTCCATCAATTCGTCGTCCTCCACCTTCACGGCTAGTGCCAGTGCCAACTTCTCTTCAAAATACTCGTAAAATCTTTCATTCGGATGCCATTTCCGTTGCTCGAACGCGCGTCTAGCCTCTAACTTGGACGTTTTGCTCCCAAAAACTGCAACGATTGCTCACTAAGGCTGTCAAAATTCTGGAGAATTCGGTGTGGTTCTGCATGAACCCAACTTTGAGCATTTCCTTTGAGTTTGAAAACCAACAGCATTCTCTTGTAATTTTCGCTCAGCTCGTACAGTTGCGAAATTCCTCTCATCTGATTGACCCAAATGCGAGCACACGATTTGCCGTCAAAATCGAGGGTTGTTTCTTTCGCGAGAGCAAACAACATAGCCCGCTCCGTTTGCTCTCCGCTCTCTTTGGCTGGTTCACTAGTTGACTGCGCAATTGTCTCAGGGTTACTGTTGCTACCGTCGAGACCGTTTTCTAAGAAGTCGGCGCCAACGCCACCGTTGTTGTTCTTATTGACTGTCTCGTGCTGCTCCTTTGCTGCTAGTTGTTGTGCTCTATCGTTTTTCCTAGGAACATTTGCTGCACCATTATTCTGTTCAACTCTTCTTGTAATTGTTCCACGATTCTGAGCACGTCGTTTTGTTGCGACGCGGCTGACTGGCGCCTGGAATCCGCACTCTGAATTTCATCATCTTGTGAAATTTCGATCGTTGCACTCTCGTTACCCGCTTGCGACGTCCCACCATGCATTTCTCCGGTGGCTGTTTCCACTAACTGGATCTCATCGACGTGGTCTACTCCCGGAGCATCACCAAGTTCGCTTAATGGGATCTCTAGAAGGCGAGCCATTAATTCCGTTTTTGACCCAGTTGTGGGTAAGTTGTGCACTGTTAGCCACTTTTTTAATTGGATGACCGTAAATTTGTTAAGATCGGCGCACTCCATGACGTGAACTCGAACACTTCTGAATTTGTAGAAGAGTAGAATGTCCCTCCGAAATAATGATCGCACACGCACACCGTTCAACCGTGGCACGTCTTGTCATTATTCTTTCTCCACAACAACCGACTCTTAATTCTAACAATGTACAACAAAGCTTACATGAGTAATGTTCGTGGCTGCGAGAGCAAGCTCTCTCTCAGCCTACAGTTAAGCACGCCACCTATTTTTCTTTTAAAAATTTAATATTCATTGCATACTTTTTGTTGAAAATACAAAAGTCACCCTTATACAAAGTTGTGTGTGTGTGGAGAGTAGTGAAATTGAGAGGATCATGTGAGAGAGAGCGTGCTCTGTTATTGCTCTCTTGGTACTCGCTCATTGCTGCCTCTCGCATGCATGTTATAGAGTAATCATTCTATTCGCTTGCAGACAATTAGAGAGTGCGGTTGGTTCTATCGGTTGCTAAAATAATTATTGAACAGTAAAAACAAATATAAAAGTGTTTCACTATTTGGTTGATGGGCTGGCTTATAAAATACTCAAACGTATTTTTATTATATTAATTTCAATAGGTTATGGGCCCAGTCACATTTTTGACCAAGTAGTGAAATAGTGTAATTGTGCAAATAAGAATAATTAAAATAAATACAAGTGAATTTTCTTATTTAAATTTATGTGTTTATTAAACACAAATACATAGAGAGCTTTGCTATAAGTTGATACATATATATATATGTATATATATGTATATAACGATACTCAAAAACGCTTGGTTGTATAAAAGTGAAAAAGCAGTACAGCAACGAACAGTGATTCTAAGAAGCGCAAGGCATACGGAGAAACGAAAAAAAAAATAAATAAGAACAGTTAGTTTTATCATCGCGACGACGCGTGGTCAAAATTCAAAAGAAAAAAGGGAGACATGGATAAAGGAAAGAGAAATATAAAACCGTTTAACGGTGAAAAATATTCAATTTGGAAGTTCCGAGTAAGGGCACTGTTAGAGGAAAATGATTTGTTAAATGTAATTGAGCAAGAACAAACAGAAGAAAGCGAGGAAGTAAAACGGGCAGAAAGAAATGCAAAGGGGATAATAATAGAATATTTGAGTGATTCCTTTTTAAGTTTTGCCAATAGTGGAAATTCGGCAAAGCAGATTTTTGAAAAATTGGACACTATTTATGAGCGTAAAAGCTTGGCATCTCAACTATCACTACGCAAGCAATTATTCTCTTTAAAACTAAAAGGTGATACTCTGTTAGTAAACCATTTTCATCAGTTTGACGATTTGATAACTGAGTTAGTTGCAGCTGGAGCCAAGTTGGACGAAATGGACAAAATTGCTCACTTACTTAATACACTTTCGACTAACTATGAAGGAGTAATAACAGCTATAGAAACTCTTACTGAGAGCAATTTGACATTAGACTTTGTTAAGACAAGGCTACTCGATCATGAAATAAAGTTAAAAGGAATTAACAAAGACACAAGTGCTAAAGTGCTGCAAGCTATAGGCAATCGAGAGTCTAGGGAAAATACATACAAAAACAAAGCAATGAAATCTATGAAGAAAACCTTTAAGAATAAGTCCAAACTCAAATGTTTTCATTGCAAGAAATTGGGTCATATAAAGAAAGATTGCTTTATATTAAAAAGGCAGGCAGGAAACCAGAATGTTCCCGAAGGAAATATTGTTAGAGAGAGACAGGCTCAGATGGCAACAGAAACACAGCCAGAACGTGCGTTTGCGTTTCTGATGAATGCAGAAGGTAGAGAGAGAGAGACCCAGAAGGCAGAGACGCAGCAAAAATGCGCATTTATGGTGAAATTAGCAAATTACACTGAAAAGCTAGATGAAGTAAATTTTATATTAGATTCGGGGGCATCAGATCACCTAGTGAATGATGTTAACTTATTTTCTGAGTATGAGAATTTAAATACAAACGTGGCTATTGAGATTGCAAAGCGTGGAGAATTTGTTTATGCTACTGCAAAAGGACAAGTTAATGTTAACAATTCCGGAAACAACATTACATTACACAACGTGCTGTATTGTAAGGAAATCCCACATAATTTGCTATCCGTAAAGAAGATGATGGATGTTGGAATGTCCGTCGAGTTTAATAAGGATGGCATTAAAGTAATCAAGGATGGTAACTTGGTATTTGAAGGAGTATGTGAGTATAATGTACCGACTGTTAAATTTACATTAAATAGTAAAGTATATACATCTGCAATATCAAATGATGCAGAGTATCGCTTGTGGCATGAAAGGTTGGGACATATAAGTGTTGGAAAATTCTTAGAAATTAAACGAGATGGCTTGTTTGAAGATAGTGAGCTTATAAAAAACGTACAAGTAAATAGTAGCAAATTATGTGAGGCGTGCATTAACGGAAAGCAATCAAGACTAAAATTTGAAAAACACAAAAATAAAGAAAATATTGAACGCCCACTATTTGTAATTCATTCGGATGTATGCGGTCCGATTACGCCCTCAACTATTGATAATAAAAACTACTATGTAGTATTTATTGATCAATATACACATTATTGTGTGACTTATTTAATAACTTATAAATCAGACGTGTTCTTTGTATTTAAAGATTTTGTAGCCAAGAGTGAGGCTCATTTCAATTTAAAAATGGTCAATCTATATATTGACAATGGAAGAGAATATCTCTCTAATGAAATGCGTGAATTTTGTGTCGAAAAAGGTATCAGCTATCACTTAACGGTTCCTCATACCCCACAACTAAATGGTGTTGCAGAGCGGATGATTAGAACAATCACTGAAAAAGCTCGCTCTATGATTAACTGTACTAAACTAAATAAAAATTTTTGGGGTGAAGCTGTTTTGACAGCAACATATTTAATTAACAGGTCCCCAAGTAGAGCTTTAAGAAATATAAGAAAAACACCATTTGATATATGGCATAAAAAGAAGCCAGTATTGAAATATCTAAAGATATTTGGCTCGACAGTATATGCACTAAATAAAGTGCGAAAGCGAAAATTTGATGAGAAATCGATCAAAACTATACTTGTCGGATATGAGCCAAATGGCTATAAGTTGTGGAATGAGAACTCGAGAAAATTTATGACAGCTAGAGATGTAGTGGTGGATGAAATAAACATGAAATCGGTGACTTCAAATGAATATGACTCTGTGGAAAAACATGATGTTTTTGAGCAATACAGTGATTCTCTAATTGAAGAGAATGAAGAGTCGAATTTTCCATTGCAGGAAAATTGTGAATCTACGGATTCGAAGTCTGATGCAAATCTAAATGAAAATTCCACTTGTCTCGAGAATACCGATCCAGTGGCTGAAACTGGTGATAAAATAAAAGAAAATAAAAATTAAATGAGAGAATTAAAGATAAACCAAAGTTATCATATAGATTTTTAGAAAAGTGTCTGATGAATACCCAAATGTGTTTAAACGATATACCCAGTACATATGAAGAGATTAAAACTCGTGATGACAGAACCCTGTGGGAGGATGCCATTAAAGACGAACTGAATTCTCATTTTGTAAATAATACATGGTGCTTAGTACAAATGCCTAAGGATAAAAACATAGTAGATTGCAAGTGGGTTTTTAGTATAAAACAAGACGAAAATGGTCATTTACTTAAATATAAGGCAAGATTGGTAGCCAGGGGATTCACCCAAGAATATATGATGGATTATGATGAGACTTTTGCACCAGTTGCACGAATTTCTAGTTTTAGATATCTCTTAGCTTTTTCAAATCAATACAATTTACTGATCCATCAGATGGATGTCAAAACAGCCTTTTTAAATGGAACACTAAAAGATGAAATTTATATGAAAATTCCAAAAGGTTTAATCCATCATGATGGAGATAAAGTATGTAAACTTAATAAAGCCATTTATGGTCTAAAACAAGCTGCAAGATGCTGGTTTGAGATATTTGAAAGTGCACTACAAAATTATGGATTTCGGAGTCTAGAAGTAGACAGATGTATATATATTCTAGATGAAGGAGATATACATAAAAATATATATGTACTCTTATATGTTGACGATATAATAATTTCTACTAGTGATTCCGAAAGAATGTCTAAATTTAAAACATATTTTTTGAATAAGTTTCAAATGACCGATCTAAATGAAATACGATATTTTATTGGGATAAAAATTGAAAGAAAAAATGATCAAATTTGTCTCAGTCAATCTGCATATATTAAAAATGTTTTAAAAAAATTCAATATGGAAGACTACAATCCAGTTGGGACTCCTCTTCCAAGCAAAATAAATTATGAGGATTTGCAAGTAGAAGAGTCATATGAAGCACCATGTAGGAATTTGATTGGTTGTTTAATGTACGTAATGTTATGTACACGACCGGATTTAAGTACTTCGATAAGTATCTTAAGTCGATATACTAACTACAATAATAGAGAATTATGGCAATGTCTAAAAAGAATTTTAAGATACCTGAATGGAACTGTCAATTTAAAGTTATCATTTAAAAGGAATGTGAAAGTAAATAAAATACTTATGGGGTATGTTGATTCTGATTGGGCCGGAAACGAGACTGACAGAAGAAGTACTACAGGGTATATATTTAAAATGTTTGAAAATTGTTCAATTTGCTGGAGTACTATGAAACAAAAATCTGTTGCTGCTTCATCTACCGAAGCTGAATATATGGCCTTATTCGAAGGAGTAAGGGAAGCATTATGGTTAAAATCATTAACAAATGAAATGAAATTAGAGTTAAATGGTCCAATAGTTATTTTCGAGGATAACCAAGGTTGTATAAGTATAGCCAATAATCCCACTTGCCACAAGAGAACTAAGCACATAGATATCAAATATCACTTTACCAGAGAACAAATTGAAAACAAACTAATTTGTGTTAAGTATCTTTCCACAGATTTACAGTTGGCTGATATTTTGACAAAGCCACTACCAACTGCCAGATTCACAGCACTGCGAAACCAACTGGGGCTAACGGAATCTTGAAGGATAAAAACAACCTGAATAAGCAAATTAATTTTTTTAAAATGAAGTCTGTATCTTTTATATATATAATCATAATCAAAACAAATACTAGTCTAATCATTACTATGTTTATCTAACTGAATATAGAATGATGAAAACAACCTGAATAAGCAAATTAATTTTTTTTATATGAAGTCTGAATCTCTTATATATATAATCATAACTATAATCATAATCAAACCAAAACAATTACTAGACTAACTATTACTATGTTTATTTAAGTGAATCTTGTTAAATTTTTAATTTTTGTTTGATTGAACTAATTGGGTTTTTCTGGGTTTCCCCAATTCTTTGCAGCAAATCCTGGTTCAATAAAAGTAGCCCCAGAGAGAAAAAAAGGAGAAGAAAAGAAAAGAATAAAAAATACAACCATTAGAAAACCTGCGCACTCGTCTGAAAGTAATTTTTTTTATTTCATTAAATTTTTAATCAATTTGTGTCAGTGTGACTTTTGAAGTGGCGTGTTGAAAATACAAAAGTCACCCTTATACAAAGTTGTGTGTGTGTGGAGAGTAGTGAAATTGAGAGGATCATGTGAGAGAGAGCGTGCTCTGTTATTGCTCTCTTGGTACTCGCTCATTGCTGCCTCTCGCATGCATGTTATAGAGTAATCATTCTATTCGCTTGCAGACAATTAGAGAGTGCGGTTGGTTCTATCGGTTGCTAAAATAATTATTGAACAGTAAAAACAAATATAAAAGTGTTTCACTATTTGGTTGATGGGCTGGCTTATAAAATACTCAAACGTATTTTTATTATATTAATTTCAATACTTTTGTTATCCTCTGAAACGCCATCTACCCTTGTCCACATGTATTTGCCGATCATACCAACATTGACTAACCATAATATTTGTATGGATACAGTTAAGCCGCCACCTATTTTTCTTTCAAAAATATAATTTTCTTTGCATGCTTTTGTTATCCTCTGAAACGCCATCTATCCTTTTCCATATGTATATACCGATCGTACCAACATTGACCAACCATAATATTCGTATGGATACACTCAAGCGCGCCAGCTATTTTTCTTTTAAAAATATAATTTTTATTTCATACTTTCGTAGAAGAGTAGAATGTCCCTCCGAAATAATGATCGCACACGCACACCGTTCAACCGTGGCACGTCTTGTCTTTATTCTTTCTCCACAACAACCGACTCTTAATTTTAACAATGTACAACAAAGTTTACATGAGCAATGCTCGTGGCTGCGAGAGCAAGCTCTCTCTCAGCCTCTCTCTTACATTACATACGTGATGTGTGTGTGTGTGTGTATACTTATCCTACTACAACTCGGCAATCCTACAAACTAGATCTCCTGATCGTACTTAAATAAAGATATTTACAAGTTTCAGCTTATAAAGTAACATTGTAATACGAGTCTTAAAACTAAAGTTTACATCGGTGGATTAACTTATATATTTATTGAAAAATGTAGGGTTTATTTATTTTCTTTTCCGTTTTTGTTAGAAGTTTGTTACTTTCCTATCCAATGTCTTATATTTTGTGCGCTCCAAATACCTTTGTATGGATTTCTAGATACTTGGAATCCATCTACATCTTTTAGCAAAAGCCTGTCATTACGCAGTACTTTTTCTAGTACATAAGGCCCTTTGTTTTTGGGAATCAACTTTCCAGCGGCCCTCACTGTGCAATCAAAGTTTTTCACTATTACGTAATCTCTCTTCTGCTTCTTTTCTTATTTCTTTCAAACTCTTTGTGTCTGGTCTGTTGTTGATTTCTTCTAATATATTGCTAAATTTCTTTCCCAAATAAACTTTCCTCTTTGCCCTGCTCCAAACAGCATTACGCTTGGTAACTGTTTTATGCTGCGGTGCAACGTATTATTTAACGAGTACTCAACCTGGTCGATAACCGTATCCCAGTACATTCCGATCTCTGAATCCGTTAACTTAGCAATCATTGGCCCCAAACTTCTGTTGACGCGCTCTACCTGTCCGTTTGCTTCCTCTAACTGAAACGATGCACTTTGTTCTGCTATACGATCTGAAATAGTCTGATAAGGCTTGAACGACTTCTTTTGTTTTTGTTGACTTTGTCGTATAAAGTCTAGTAAATAAAGTCTAGTAAAATGTGCTTCTTGGTTCTCCCTCTGTCTACGAGTCCGTAGTGGTCAATATGTAATACTTCGAAAGGCTTATCCTCTTTTGGTATACTATGCAAAAGACCTTCTGTTTTCCCTGATTTCGGTGAGAGTGCCACGCATTTTAGATAATTTTCGATGTAGTTCATGCACTTGTCTTTGACGTGTTTGAACCAATAATTTTTCAAAATCGCATCTGTCATTTTATCTCTACCTATGTGTCCTAAATCGTTATGATATTTATGCATGACTTGATTTTCCATTTCTTGAGGTACGTAAAATAGCAGTCTTCCATCGTTTGTCTTTCTGTATACAATACAAATCCTCATTTCGAAAAACTTGTGTTCGCTCTTCTCCAACAGTTTTCTAATTTTACATATTTGCTCATCTTTTCCTTGGCAGATGACTAAGTTGTCCTCAAAACTGTTCGATTCCACTATTAACACATTTGTACATCTGCTAAGTGCGTCTACGTGTTGCATTTTGCTACCTGATCTGTATACCAAATCATATTCGTAATTCTGCAGCTCTAAAGCCCATCTCGCTATCCTAGGGTTAAGTTCAATTCTGTTTAACGTGAGGGTCAGAGGGTTACAGTCCGTGATTATCTTAAAGGGTTTTCCTTGCAGGTAAATACCAAATCTTCGAAGTGCGTAAATGATCGCTAAAGTTTCTAGCTCGAAACTGTGGTACTTCGATTCCGTTTCGGACGTTCTTTTCGAAAAATAAAATACTGGATGCAATTTCCCATCCTTTTTTCTTTGCATCAGAACGGCTCCGAAACCCAATGAACTGGCATCACAGTACAGCTCCGTTTCGTCTCTATGATCATATATTGCCAAAACAGGTGATTCTACTAGTTTTTCCTTTAATATTAGAAAGCATTCTAATTCATTTTTTCCGAATTCAAATACTTTATCTTTTTTCACAAGGTCGTGCAACGGTTTTGCAATTGTTGAAAAATCCTTAATAAATCGTCTGAAATAGGAGCACAGACCCAAAAAGCATCTATACCTTTCTCGTCTGCTCGTATACCTTCTTTTGTTACCAAAAACCCTAAATATCTTATACTCGAACATATAAACTCGCATTTGTCTATGCGTAGTTCACGCTTGTTTTGAACCATTCTTTTAAGTACTTCCTTTAAAGTTTCTAAATGCTCCTTAATGTCCGTACTGGCTACCATGATATCATCCATATATGCTATTACTTTGCCCTCCCTAATCAGATCTTGAAAGATTTTGTTTTCGAACCTTTGAAATACAGCAGGCGCGTTCTTTATTCCCATTGGCATGCGCAAGAACTCATACTGTCCCAAAGGAGTGATAAAGGCTGTGTACTTCACAGAATCTTTATCAACGAAAACATGGAAATATCCATTTTTCAAATCCAGCTTGGAGAAAACAGTCTTGTTCACGAGTCTGTCTAGTATATCGTCGATCAGAGGCAAAGGGTAGTTGTCCTTGATCAACGCCTTGTTTAGTTTTCGAAAATCTATGCACAAGCGCAAATCGCCGGTTTTCTTTTTAATTAACACAATTGGGGATGCGTACTCAGAGTCGCTGGGCTGTATGATACCTTCTTCCAAGTAGTCGTCTAACATTTTCTGAAGTTTGTCTTTTTCTGTATATGAAAGCCTTCTGGGTGAGCAGCTGAAAGGCTTATGCTTTTCTAACGAAATAGTCATTTCACATTTGATTAATGGTGTCTTTGGTCTCTGGGGATTTACATATGCGTTCTCAAAGAAATCGATGAATCTTCTTCTTGTTCTAAAGTCTACATTTTCGCCGCATCTGTAATCCCGCAGTTGATCGTTTTCCACATTCATCACTAACATTTGTTTATCGAAATCGTCTGCATAAATATCGTTTACCGTGTTTGTGTCTGTCGTTGCCCTGTCATTGCGATTGTTGTTTTTAGCGCTTCCGTTGTCATGGTTTAATATCTTGATCTTGTTCTCCTGTAACAGTTGATTCGTAACAATCTCCTCAGTAGTATCGCTTAACAGTTTATTTCGAACAGTTTGTTTATTAGTGTTATCTCCCGTTAACAGTTTGCCCTTTACAGTTTCTTTACTAATGTAGCCGTCACTTAACAGTTTGTCTTTAGCAACTTCTTTTCTAACACATTCGTCCCTTAACAGTTGCTTCTTACCGGTTTCTTTTCTAACACTGCAATGCAATGCATTGTTGTCACTTAACAGTTTTTCCTTAACAGTTTTTTCCTTAACAGTGTCTTTACTAATATCTTTGTCCCTTAATAGTTTCTTCTTAAGAGTTTTTTCTTAACAGCTTCTTTACTAACATCTTTGTCGCTTAACAGTGTCTTCTTAACAGTTTCTTTACTAACCTTCCCCCCACTACTATTCACGTGTCCAAATGGCTCAGCGGGGTCTGTTTCTTGTTGATTACTCAAATACTCTATTGTGTACTTATGCACTTTCTTTTGCGCGAACCTTTCCTTTGTATGAAATACTTGTTAACATATCCGAACTTATCTTTAGCCCGCAGGCGTTCATAAAATCTCTCCCAAGAACAACATCATGACTCATAGACTCGTCGGTAACAATAATTAACTCAAAATTTATTTTCATTTTTCATTTGATATAAAGCAAAATGTTTTACAAATGCGTTAAGTTGGCTTTTATTCAGCCCAAAATAAGATTTAAAAACTTCATTTAAAGTAATCCCGTTAGGATTACTTATACGTTTTTTTCAAAAGAAATTGGGCTACCGGAGTCTATGAGGCACTCTGCAATTATAAATAATTTTGGATCTTGCGTAAAATGAATTTGGAGTAATCTTACATAAGTTTCTGCTTTGTACTGGAACTTCCTCTGTGAGCATGGCGCTACTCGATGCCCTTCCATGCCGCAGGCATAACATGTACCTGCGACTCGCTTCGTCTTGCGGCAATCCCTTGCGAAGTGACCCTTGGAATTACAGTTGAAGCATCGGACTTCAGATGTTGCATTCGTGGTACCCTTCACTGTATCCTTGTTTTTGTCCTTCCGTGCTTCTGGTAGGCGTACATCGCAGAAAGCCTGTTTCATCTGGTTTACTTCCGTGAATCGTTGTATTCGTGCTAGGTTGCGTAGATCTTTCGATGGTATTCCTTCTATTAACTGTTCCATCAATTCGTCGTCCTCCACCTTCACGGCTAGTGTCAGTGCCAACTTCTCTTCAAAATACTCGTAAAATCTTTCATTCGGGTGCCATTTCCGTTGCTCGAACGCGCGTCTAGCCTCTAACTTGGACGTTTTGCTCCCAAAAACTGCAACGATTGCTCACTAAGGCTGTCAAAATTCTGGAGAATTCGGTGTGGTTCTGCATGAAGCCAACTTTGAGCATTTCCTTTGAGTTTGGAAACCAACAGCATTCTCTTGTAATTTTCGCTCAGCTCGTACAGTTGCAAAATTCCTCTCATCTGATTGACCCAAATGCGAGCACACGATTTGCCGTCAAAATCGAGGGTTGTTTCTTTCGCGAGAGCAAACAACATAGCCCGCTCCGTTTGCTCTCCGCTCTCTTTGGCTGGTTGACTAGTTGACTGCGCAATTGTCTCAGCGTTACTGTTGCTACCGTCGAGACCGTTTTCTAAGAAGTCGGCGCCAACGCCACCGTTGTTGTTCTTATTGACTGTCTCGTGCTGCTCCTTTGCTGCTAGTTGTTGTGCTCGATCGTTTTTCCTAGGAACATTTGCTGCAGCATTATTCTGTTAAACTCTTCTTGTAATTGTTGCACGATTCTGAGAACGTCGTTTTGTTGCGACGCGGCTGACTGGCGCCTGGAATCCGCACTCTGAATTTCATCATCTTGTGAAATTTCGATCGTTGCACTCTCGTTACCCGCTTGCGACGTCCCACCGTGCATTTCTCCGGTGGCTGTTTCCACTAACTGGATCTCATCGACGTGGTCTACTCCCGGAGCATCACCAAGTTCGCTTAATGGGATCTCTAGAAGGCGAGCCATTAATTCCGTTTTTGACCCAGTTGTGGGTAAGTTGTGCACTGTTATTATTCATTATTCCTTCTCCACAACAACCGACTCTTAATTCTAACAATGTACAACAAAGCTTACATGAGTAATGCTCGTGGCTGCGAGAGCAAGCTCTCTCTCAGCCTCTCTCTTACATTACATACGTGATGTGTGTGTGTGTGTGTATCTATTCTTGTCCACATGTACTTACCGATCGTACCAACATTGACTAATCATAATATTTGTATGGATACAGTTAAGTAGACAACCTTCTTTGACTCATATGCACTTGCTTCTTATCCTCTGAAACGCCATCTACCCTTGTCCACATGTATTTACCGATCGTACCAACATTGACTAACCATAATCTTTGTATGGATACACTCAAGCACGCCAACATTGACTAACCATAATATTTGTATGAATACACTCAAGCAGGCTACCTATTTTTCTTTTAAACATATAATTTTCATTCATTTTCATTTTCATACTTTTGTTATCCTCTGAAACGCCATCTATTCTTGTCCACATGTATTTACCGATCATGCCAACATTGACAAACCATAATATTTGTATGGATACTGTTAAGCACGCCACCTATTGTCCTTTTACAAAATTAATATTCATTGCATACTTTTGTTATCTTCTGAAACGCCATCTACCCTTGTCCACATGTATTGACCGATCGTACCAACATTGACTAACCATAATGTTTGTATGGATACAGTTAAGTACACAACCTTCTTTGACTCATATGCACTTGCTTGTTATCTTCTGAAACGCCATCTATCCTTGTCCACATGTATTTACCGATCGTACCAATATTGACTAATCATAATATTTGTATGGATAGAGTTAAGCACGCCACCTATTTTTCTCTTAAAAATATAATTTTTATTGCATACTTTTGTTATCCTCTGAAACGCCATCTATCCTTGTCCACATGTATTTACCGATCGTACCAACATTGACTAACTAAAATATTTGTTTGGATACAATTAAGCACGCCATAATTTTTCCTTTTACAAATTTAATTTTCGTTGCATACCATTGTTATCCTCTGAAACGCCATCTATCCTTGTCCACATGTATTTACCGATCGTACCAACATTGACTAACCATAATGTTTGTATGGATACACTCAAGCACGCCACCTATTTTTCTTTTAAAAATTTAATATTCATTGCATACTTCTGTTATCCTCTGAAACGCCATCTATCCTTGTCCACATGTATTTACCGATCGTACCAACATTGACTAACCATAATGTTTGTATGGATACACTCAAGCACGCCACCTATTTTCCTTTTAAAAATTTAATATTCATTGCACACTTTTGTTATCCTCTGAAACGCCATCTATCCTTGTCCATATGTATTTACCGATCGTACCAAAATTGACTACCCATAATGTTTGTATGGATACAGTTAAGTACACCATCTTCTTTTACTCATATGCACTTGCTTCTTATCCTCTGAGACGCCATCTATCCTTGTCCACATGTATTTACCGATCATTCTAACATTGACTAACCATAATATTCGTATGGATACATTTAAGTACACAATCTTCTTTGACTCATATACACTTGCTTATTATCCTCTGAAACGTTATCTATTCTTGTCCACATGTATTTGCCGATCATACCAACATTGACTAACCATAATATTTGTATGGATACAGTTAAGCCGCCACCTATTTTTCTTTCAAAAATATAATTTTCATTGCATGATTTTGTTATTCTCTGAAACGCCATCTATCCTTTTCCATATGTATTTACCGATCGTACCAACATTGACCAACCATAATATTCGTATGGATACACTCAAGCGCGCCAGCTATTTTTCTTTTAAAAGTATAATTTTTATTTCATACTTTTTTAGAAGAGTAGAATGTCCCTCCGAAATAATGATCGCACACGCACACCGTTCAACCGTGGCACGTCTTGTCATTATTCTTTCTCCACAACAACCGACTCTTAATTTTAACAATGTACAACAAAGCTTACATGAGTAATGCTCGTGGCTGCGAGAGCAAGCTCTCTCTCAGCCTCTCTCTTACATTACATACGTGATGTGTGTGTGTGTGTGTATACTTATCCTACTACAACTCGGCAATCCTACAAACTAGATCTCCTGATCGTACTTAAATAAAGATATTTACAAGATTCAGCTTATAAAGTAACATTGTAATACGAGTCTTAAAACTAAAGTTTACATCGGTGGATTAACTTATATATTTATTGAATAATATAGGGTTTATTTATTTTCTTTTCCGTTTTTGTTAGAAGTTTGTTTCTTTCCTATCCAATGTCTTATATTTTGTGCGCTCCAAATACCTTTGTATGGATTTCTAGATACTTGGAATCCATCTTCATCTTTTAGCAAAAACCTGTCGTTACGCAGTACTTTTTTTTATTACATAAGGCCCTTTGTTTTTGGGAATCAACTTTCTAGCGGCCCCCACTGTTCAATCAAAGTTTTTCACCATTACGTAATCTCCCTTTTTGTAGCTCGGTGCTTTTATTCTTGACTTGTTGCAGTATTCTTCATTGTAGGACTGCGTTCTTTTCTGGTTCTCTTCTGCTTCTTTTCTTATTTCTTTCAATGTCTTTGTATCTGGTCTGCCGTTGATTTATTCTAATTTGTCACTAAATTCGTCCGTAAACTTTCCTCTTTGCCCTGCTCCAAACAGCATTACGCTTGGTAACTGTCTTATGCTGCGCTGCAACGTATTATTTAACGAGCACTCAACCTGGTCGATAACCGTATCCCAGTACATTCCGATCTCTGAATCCGTTAACTAAGCAATCATTGGCCCCAAACTTCTGTTGACGCGCTCTACCTGTCCGTTTGCTTGTGGGGAACCCCTTGCTATTTTTAAATGCTTTATGCCTGATTTTTCCATAAACCGTTCAAATTCTGCTGAAGTAAAACAGCTTCCTCTATCTGAAACGATGCACTTTGGTCTACTATACGATCTCAAAAAATTTGGGGGAAAGTATACAAGTTAAAGCTACTGACTTCGTTCAATTTGGTGGGCGCCAGTGTGATCCTTGTCCCTGCTTTTTTCAAGTCGACGCATTACCTCCACGTGGTTTTCCTGAATTGCATCCGTTGAGTTATAAACCAAAGTGCACGGCGGGATCCAAATCCTTAAATTAGGTTTTGGCGTAGGACTTGATATCCACACAAGAGAAATATCACATCAGTGAAGAATGCAAGAGGAACCTCGGATAGATACCCAAACAACGTTGACGACCACGGCAAATACAAAAAGGATAATGATTTGAGAGTATGCACCTGGAATGTACGCACATTATACAGGACTGGTGCCTCTCAGCAACTAGTGGATACTCTCAGCAATTTAAAGGCTGACATTACGGCTATTCAGGAAATACGATGGAACGGAGTGGGATGTAAGAAGCAAAGGAATTGTGACATATACTACAGCTGTCATACTGATAGGCACGAGCTTAGTTGTGGATTCGTCGTAGGAGTCAGGCTACGGAACCGAGTCTCACAGTTTACACCCGTAAACGAGAGACTTGCGACGATCCGAGTAGCTGCCAAATTTTTTAACATCAGCTTTATCTGTGCTCATGCCCCAGCGGAGGAGAAGGACGACGCCATCAAGGATGCCTTCTATACACAACTAGACCGAGTGTATAGCCGCTGCCCGTCGCATGACATTAAGATCCTACTCGGGGATTTTAATGCCAAAATCGGACGGGAACGCATCTTTGGAGCAACCGTTGGACAGCGCAGCTTACATGAGTCTACCTCGGAAAATGGGCTTAGGCTTATAGGTTTTGCTGCTGCGCACAATATTGTAACGAAAACAGATGCGACTCTGTAATCGTTCGAAAACAGCTGATCGCGCTGCAACTGTGGTTTAAAAGTGACAGCTGTCACTTGCCGGCGTTATGCCGAAAAAGAAGGGCTTAGGAGTCTGTAATTAATTAATTTCCGGTAGAATTGGTATGTGCAAGCACACAAAAAAGAAGCGTGACTAAAAATTATAAATTAAAATAAACTTGCATCGGTGTTCTTTTCTGATTCTTTTCGTTCGATCGTGGCTATAAACGCGTCACCGGGCGCTCTCAGCAGGCACTCCAGACCAGAAACATCCGCTCGGCCACCAGTGGCGAAAACCCAGATAACCAGAGGGTCAATTTCGTTACAATATGATAGTGAGTAGTACAAGATTCCGTCATCTCAACATCCACAAAGCAACTTGGCTGTCACCTGATCGTCTGACCTGCAACCAGATTGATCATGTTGTGATCGATGCAAGACATGCGTCTAGCATTCTTGATGTGAGATCGTGTCGGGGTCCTAGCATCGACTCTGACCACTACCTTGTCGTAGCCAAGGTTCGCGCACGGTTGTGTGTCGCGGAAACCTCACACAAAGGTATGCCAAGAAAGCTTGACATCGGAAAGCTGCAGTAACAACAGCACAGGGATGCCTTCTCAACTTGGCCAGCTCACTCCAACGCCTACAAATACTTCAGATATGTGGACGTACATATCTACCGCCATTAACACTTCTGCTGTGGATACCCTTGGATTCCACCGTCCTCCAAAACGGAATCCATGGTATGACCAGAAGTGTCGGGATGCGACTGGTACAAAGAACGCTGCATACAGGCGGACACTGCAAGCAGGAGCCACACGTGCAGTGGTGAATATTTATAGGATGCAGAGAAGAGAGGAGAAGCGCCTTTTCAGGAGGAAGAAGCAGGAGATGGAAAGGCTTGAGTGTGAGAAGTTGGAGAATAGCAGGAGCAGGAATGATGCCCGCGACTTTTACAGGAGGGTCAAACGCATGACTCAAGGGTACAAGTCTGGATCGCTTGCCTGCAGGAGTGATGATGGAAATCTTGTCACAGATACAGAGACCGTACTGAGATTATGGAGGGATTCGTTTGAGTTCGCAATTTGATACACTACTCGCCACACTATGTAGCTGGTTTAAAAAGTGAGAGAATCCGCACATATACATAATATTAACATTGACTGGCAGAGTCATGCTGGTGAATAACTGCCTCTTGCTGGTATACAGAAAAAATACAGATTAGAAAAAAGTGATTTTCGCAAGCTAAAAATAAAGTGCTGCTGTAGTCGAGTGCACAGAGCAGACGCTTCGTACATTACAATGAACCATCATCGTATCCCGGCTTGGATCAAAATGTTTTGAATTAAATTTTATACCTTGTTTTTATTTTTATTTATTTATATTTTTAGACTCTTTTCGAAGAAAAAGGAGTCTATTCACTTTGCTCTGATGATTGTAACGCACAGAACCAAACATCGTAGACCCACAAAAGTTACATCTAGAATACTTAGAATCACTAGAGGAGTCGATATAGCCATGTCCGTCTGTCCGTCTGTTTCTATGCGATTTACTCCGTCGTCTTAAAAGCTATTTTGCTGAAACTTGGTGTTCACACACACGTTATAATTCAGTTGAGCGTAATTTCGCAAGTGAAGTTTTATTAAAATATGTACAAACTAGCTGCCCAAGCCACTCAGCAGAGAGTGGAATGAGCGCGAACAAAAGGAAGAGGAGAGCGAGCTTTGCTCTCTTTGAGTATAATTATGACAAAATAGGGTTGTCAGGCGGTAATTAATTAGTATAAATAGAATTCAAATAATTTCAATGAAATGACTTAACATCGGCCGCGTTGAATGACCGCAGGTCTTCAAAATATATTACATAATAATTCAAGTTTGATTTCAATAAACAACTTCAATAATTCTTTAAACTTCCTTATACATATGCGAACTTAAATTACAAATTATGACTCGTTATTCGACAGGTAATGGAGCAAGCTTATGAATAGCGCGCTTAAAGATGCCGTTTTTGGTTTTGACGACTGCCACTCTCACTTTCCCGTCTCTGCCTTTGATGATTTCCTCGATCTTGCCCATCAACCACTGTTGTGGTGGTGCGTTGTCCTCGTGAACTAGGACTAATTGACCAATTGTTACGTTTTCCTTTTCTGTTGACCATTTGTGTCTCTGCTGAAGACTTAGAAGATAATCCCTTGACCAGTCGTCCCAGAAGCGCTGTTTGATGCTGCAAATTAGCTGCCAACGTTGTAAGTAGTTCAGCTTGTTGTTTTTTACGTCTGGCATTGATCCGAATGGAAGCGCAACTAGAATTCTTCCGACAAGGAGGTGAGCTGGCGTTATTGGTTCTCCATCGTTGGGGCACGAACTGTCTGCGATGATTGGGCGAGAGTTTAGAATGGCTTCCACTTCTACCAATACAGTCTCCAATTCGTCCTGGCGTAGAACTGCACCTTCGAACTCCTTCTTCAAGGGCTCCAGCATACGTGCAGCTCCAACAAAATTCGTGGCATTGTCGCAATAGATTCGCTTGGCAAGTCCACGCCGGCCTATGAATCTAGAAAGGCACATTAAAATTGTTTTAGATGTTAAATCTGTAACAAGCTCTAAATGAACCGCTTTGGATGTGAAACATATGAACACTGCTATGTACATTTTAACTGGAGGCTTGCCTCGAATACCAAGAGTAACTGAAATTGGACACATTTGACCAACGAGCCTATCAACGGGTAGGTTTCCCATAATTTGAGCTGCAAGTATTGGCTTATATCGGAAGCAATGAACACAATTTCTAACTACTGTGGTACATTCGCGCCGAGCATTTATGAGCCAAATTTGTTGCCGCAGTAGGCTTACTAAAACACGGGCTCCGGCATGACAATTAGTGAATAGCAAGTGATTTAAAAATAGTGCTATAAATCTACATTTTTTTGGCATAAGAAGCGGGAACCGCTTATTGTGGGGCAGCGGTGCGTTCAACAATCTCCCACCCACTCTCAATAAAACCCACACTCGATCATGCATTTTTAAAGGTTGCAAGAACGGATTGAGTTTTTGAAGTGACGGTTCTAAAAGAACATTCCTTTTTAGTTTGTTAATTGCCTCTCCTAAAGATGTATGTTGTACGAGGTGTATGATTGCCATAAATGCAAAATCAAGTTCTTCGGGAGAAATTTCTCTCGATGTGTATGCTTTTTTACGTCCATGGATAAAGCGAAACATGAAAGATACAATACGTAAAATTCTTGAGTACGACGACGTTCAATTTCGAAATCAAGGAGTGGCTTTATTTTTATCCACAAATTAGATAAAAGTTGAGCTGCGCATAATTCTAATCTGGGAATAGATTTAGTTTTTAATGGGGCTACCTTTGACTTAGCTGTTAACAGCCTGGTTGTGATACCACTTTGGGATTCCACTCGAATGTATAGGCAACAGCCATAAGCTCTGCTTGATGCGTCGGCGAACCCATGTATCTGGCATTTCGAATTAGAATTTAGGCCTATGTGTCGAGGAACGTGTATTGATTCTATTCCGTCCAAGTCCGATAACAAGTCAGAAGCTAAGCGCTGTAAGTTTGAGGTCAATGGTTCATCCCAATCCAATCGTTGCAACCAGATGTCTTGAATAAGAATTTTTGCTCGAACTATGATGGGACCCATCAAGCCGAGCGGATCATACAATCGAGATACTAAGGATAAAATTGAACGTTTTGTAAATGGGGCTCTCAACTCCAAATTTTCCATAGAGTATTTAAAAATGTCTTTCTGTGGATCCCAAATAAGTCCTAGTGTTTTAGTTTCATCTCGACTGCCAATAGAAACAGGTGCATCTAGTGATTCTCCTAATCCTGCGCAATTTGAATACCACTTTGTAAGGGTAAATCCATATTTACTAAGGACTGAGTTTAATTCCTTAATTAATTTATAATATATGTAATTCTCCTTGAGTATTAACACTTGCTAATAAATCGTCTACGTAGAAGTTGTTGACTAGTGCTCTAGAGGCAATAGGATGCGATTCTTTGTGTTCATCGCTTATGTATTTTAGGCAACGAATAGCTAAGAATGGTGCACTCGCTGTACCATAAGTTACTGTGTTCAGACGAAATATTTGAAGTTGGTCAGTAGATGACTCCCTCCAGACGATAAGGTGAAATTTGCGATGAGTCTCGTCAATTAGAATTTGACGGTACATTTTGGCTATATCAGCCGTAACGGCGAATTTCCGCATTCTAAAACGTAAAAGAGTTGAAAATAGAGTTGGTTGAATTGTTGGTCCAACCATCAGTAAGTCGTTTAAAGATACTTGTGATGTACTCTTACTGGATGCATCGAATACAACTCTAAGTTTTGTAGATGAGCTTTGTGGTCTTAGCACGCATTGATATGGCACGAAGTAATGCGGCTCTCTCGGGATTGTGTTATCGGTTATGCTCATGTGATTAAGGGAAAGATATTCCTTCATAAATGCGATAAACAATCCTTGTATTTCTGGTTGTTTGCACATTCGTCTCTCTAAAGAGAGAAAACGCCTTTTTGCAGTGTCGAAAGAATTGCCTAGGCAATTTGGCGTAGTTTTGAATGGTAATGATACACACAATCTACCCGAGGTAATGCGAGTAATACTTTTAAGAAATGACTCCTCACAAAGCTGTTGTTCTGGGGTGTATGAATTTGAGTTCACTTCATTTGGAATGTCTTCCAACTCCCAAAATTTACGAATAAATGTGTCCAAAGAAGCACAGTTTTGTACTGTGCTTATAAATGAAATAGGATGTTGTGTGATTGATTGATTTGATTTGTATCTACCGGCAACAATCCATCCTAATGCAGTTGCTCTTAAGTTGGGCAAACCCTCGCCACATTTGATGTGACCGTCTTTGAGGAGATCAAAGAATGACTCAGCCCCCAAGAGCAAGTCAACCTTTTGAGGTTTGTAAAACAAGGGATCAGCCAATTCGATTTCTTCGGGAATATTTGAGATTACAATGGGTCGGTCTGGCTGAAACGATGATATTGATGACATAATTCCAAATTCTACTGTCATATTGAATTTTTCAGTGCGAGACCCGATAGTTGCTTTTACAACATGCTTTATATTCGACTTTAAGTTGTTAAAACCTAATAAGTGAATGCCTCTTCGAATGGTTTTGAGTTTGAGTGTTTTGCATAATTCCTCAGTCATAAAATTAACCTGAGATCCTCCGTCCAAGAGTGCTCTAACCCAATGATCAGAACCAGACCGATCCTTAATCTTCACGATTGCTGTTGCTAGAATGACTTGGTCAGTTTCGCTGCAAGCATGATAAGATGAAGCTAGAGCGGGTGGAATAATCTGGCTTTGTGAGATGTGTGACTCTGATGTCACCTTTTGTGAGGCTTCGAGCATACTCTACAAGCTCCTGATTTGCAATTTGTAACTGAATGGCCTTTACGTAAGCAGTTAATACAAAGAGGTTGACTTTTAACAAATAAGAACCTCTTATTGCAAGGAATAGATGCGAACTCAGAGCATGAGTGAATAAAATGATGATTCGACTTGCAATAAATACATTTTGATTGGTCAACTTGCAGAGTGGCTGCAGTTAACGCGATTCTACTTCCCTTTCTATTAGCGCGATGAGTCTGTTTAAAGCCACAAGACGATTCATCGGCTGAAAGGTGCTGGAATCTCTTATTAAGAGCGGATTCACAGTCTTGCCATGAAGGGATCATTGAGTAGTCTAGGCTTTCTTCCCATTTCGAACGAGTAGTTGGGTCTACTTTACTCATGGCAACATGAATTAGAATGGCTTCACAAATTTGTTTACAGTCTGCTAAAGAAGTTAGTGATCCATAAATTGCTCGAATATTATCAATGACTGATCTTAAAGCAGATGAATTTGATTCTTGCATTTTTGGAATATCGAATAATTTTGAGATGCAATTAAATGCAATTAAGCAACTATTGTCATAAACTTGTTTTACAGGAGCTAGTGCCTTAGGATAATTGCCTGTAGTGACCTGAAATGCTTTAACTGTTCCTAATGCTTCTCCTTCTAAACATGATAGTAGATGATTGAATTTTTCGATATTGGACAAACTCGAATCACTGTCTACTAAGTTTTCAAAAAGACCAATAAAATTCTTATATTCTGCATAATCTCCACTAAATTTTGGTAACTTCATCGCTGGCAACTGTCTGGCAGGTTTTACAGCACTAATCATGGTTGAGTTTAAATTGCCTGTGTTTCCTTGAAAAGGTCGATCACGTTTGCTTAACAGATTCGCTTTGGTTTCAATGCATAACAATTCTAGGTCAGCTCTCGAAGCAATGTCCGGACTAATTTTTTCCAAATCTAATTGAATCTGAAACGCTCTTTCAATGTAGCTGTTTAAGATATCCAGTTGACACTCGATATGAATTGCATCTAAGTCTGGTGATTCAGAAATTGATCTATTAATTCGTTGAATATCCCTGGTAACATTTTTGTGCAGCTGGTATAGACTATCCAATTTGTCTGTTTCAATGTCATCTATTGATCTGTTTCCCTTGCCCCGTTTCCCAGTCATTATCGCAAAGGTATAATATGATGATAATTGATTAAAGAAACGAACGCGAATTGTTCACTAAATATGCTCCGTGTCCCACTGTGCGTCGACAGCTTCGAATTGTGCCAACCAAACACTCTGGTGGCCACGTAAATTTGCGCACTTTGTTTAAGTATATAAGAACTGAGAAAATGAAGCACTAAAGAAAGCAGAAGCAATGCTGAGGCTACTGGCAGCGTCACCAGCAGTGAACGAATTACGCACAAAGAAAAATGTGATAAATGCGCTTATGTTTCTAACTGTGCCCAAGACAACGACGCTGGGTAGCAACTGAACCAACTGTAATGACAAGCGATGCAAAGTAACGGTTCCAATACCGTTTCTGTAACGAAATCACTGTTCGCTATGTGTGTATACGAGTGAATATATATATATAGTGCACTTTGTTTGAACTATGTTAAAATTTGGTTATGTTTAATAAATATTGTAAAGATTCACACCAAGGCGGTAATAATTTTATTCACTTAATATTTGTTAATTATTTGAATCGCAACCGAGCATTAAATAAATTGATTCATATGTAAATTTTTGACACGCCAATATGCACAATTTTTTCGATTTATTTAATGTCTGTTACTTGAATTGTACTTCCCATAGGTTGAGAGGAGGTCATCGCTAAGTCCAATCCAAGTTTTCACCAAATCCAACAAGTCCAACAAGAGTCCACCCGGGGGCGCCAAAATGTTCACACACACGTTATGATTCAGTTGAGCGTAATTTCGCAAGTGAATTTTTATTAAAATATGTACAAACTAGCTGCCCAAGCCACTCAGCAGAGAGTGGAATGAGCGCGAACAAAAGGAAGAGGAGAGCGAGCTTTGCTCTCTTTGAGTATAATTATGACAAAATAGGGTTGTCAGGCGGTAATTAATTAGTATAAATAGAATTCAAATAATTTCAATGAAATGACTTAACACTTGGTATTTAGCCTTCTTTTTTACCTAGGTAGTACACTAGTTTGAATCGGTCGGATCGGACCACTATATCATATAGCTGTCATACGAACCTAAATCGGCTTAGGCAATAACTTCCACATTTATTATCCGATCCTGTTCAAATTTAGCACACATATGTTTTTTATAGCAATTAATATATAAACCAAATTTCGTAAGGATCGGACTACTATATCATATAGCTGCCATACGAACCTAAATCGGTTTAGGGAATAACTCGCACATTTATTGACTGATCTTTTCAAAACTCGGCCAACACGTTTTCTACATAACACATTTGTACATCTGCTAAGAGCGTCTATGTGTTGCATTTTACTACCTGATCTGTATACCAATTCATATTCGTAATTCTGCAGCTCTAAAGCCCATCTCGCTATCCTAGGGTTAAGTTCAATTCTGTTCAACGTGAGGGTCAGAGAGTTACAGTCCGTGATTATCTTAAAGGGTTTGCCTTGCAGGTAAATACCAAATCTTCGAAGTGCGTAAATGATCGCTAAAGTTTCTAGCTCAAAACTGTGGTACTTCGATTCCGTTTCGGACGTTCTTTTCGAAAAATAAAATACTGTATGCAATTTCCCATCCTTTTTTCTTTGCATCAGAACGGCTCCGAAACCCAATGAACTGGCATCACAGTGCAGCTCCGTTTCGTCTCTATAATCATATATTGCCAAAACAGGTGATTCTACTAGTTTTTCCTTTAACAATAGAAAGCATTCTAATTCATTTTTTCCGAATTCAAATACTTTATCTTTTTTCACAAGGTCGTGCAACGGTTTTGCAATCGTTGAAAAATCCTTAATAAATCGTCTGAAATAGGAGCACAGACCCAAAAAGCATCTATACCTTTCTCGTCTGCTCGTATACCTTCTTTTGTTACCAAAAACCCTAAATATCTTATACTCGAACATATAAACTCGCATTTGTCTATGCGTAGTTCACGCTTGTTTTGAACCATTCTTTTAAGTACTTCCTTTAAAGTTTCTAAATGCTCCTCCATGTCCGTACTGGCTACCATGATATCATCCATATATGCTATTACTTTGCCCTCCCTAATCAGATCTTGAAAGATTTTGTTTTCGAACCTTTGAGATACAGCAGGCGCGTTCTTTATTCCCATTGGCATGCGCAAGAACTCATACTGTCCCAAAGGAGTGATAAAGGCTGTGTACTTCACAGAATCTTTATCAACGAAAACATGAAAATATCCATTTTTCAAATCCAGCTTGGAGAAAACAGTCTTGTTCACGAGTCTGTCTAGTATATCGTCGATCAGAGGCAAAGGGTAGTTGTCCTTGATCAACGCCTTGTTTAGTTTTCGAAAATCTATGGACAAGCGCAAATCGCCGGTTTTCTTTTTAATTAACACAATTGGGGATGCGTACTCAGAGTCGCTGGGCTGTATGATACCTTCTTCCAAGTAGTCGTCTAACATTTTCTGAAGTTTGTCTTTTTCTGTATATGAAAGCCTTCTGGGTGAGCAGCTGAAAGGCTTATGTTTTTCTAACGAAATACTCATTTCACATTTGATTAATGGTGTCTTTGGTCTCTGGGGATTTACATATGCGTTCTCAAACAAATCGATGAATCTTCTTCTTGTTCTAAAGTCTACATTTTCGCCGCATCTGTAATCCCGCAGTTGATCGTTTTCCACATTCATCACTAACATTTGTTTATCGAAATCGTCTGCATAAATATCGTTTACCGTGTTTGTGTCTGTCGTTGCCCTGTCATTGCGATTGTTGTTTTTAGCGCTTCCGTTGTCATGGTTCAATATCTTGATCTTGTTCTCCTGTAACAGTTGATTCGTAACAATCTCCTCAGTAGTATCGCTTAACAGTTTATTTCGAACAGTTTGTTTATTAGTGTTATCTCCCGTTAACAGTTTGCCCTTTACAGTTTCTTTACTAATGTAGCCGTCACTTAACAGTTTGTCTTTAGCAACTTCTTTTCTAACACATTCGTCCCTTAACAGTTGCTTCTTACCGGTTTCTTTTCTAACACTGCAATGCAATGCATTGTTGTCACTTAACAGTTTTTCCTTAACAGTTTTTTCCTTAACAGTTTCTTTACTAATATCTTTGTCCCTTAATAGTTTCTTCTTAAGAGTCTTTTCTTAACAGCTTCTTTACTAACATCTTTGTCGCTTAACAGTGTCTTCTTAACAGTTTCTTTACTAACCTTCCCCCTACTACTATTCACGTTTCCAAATGGCTCAGCGGGGCCCGTTTCTTGTTGATTACTCAAATACTCTATTGTGTACTTATGCATATTTTCTTTTGCGCGAACCTTTCCTTTGTATGAAATACTTGTTAACATATCCGAACTTATCTTTAGCCCGCAGGCGTTCATAAAATCTCTCCCAAGAACAACATCATGACTCATAGACTCGTCGGTAACAATAATTAACTCAAAATTTATTTTCATTTTTTCATTTGATATAAAGCAAAATGTTTTTCCAAATGCGTTAAGTTGGCTTTTATTCAGCCCAAAATAAGATTTAAAAACTTCATTTAAAGTAATCCCGTTAGGATTACTTATACGTTTTTTTCAAAAGAAATTGGGCTACCGGAGTCTATGAGGCACTCTGCAATTATAAATAATTTTGGATTTTGCGTAAAATGAATTTGGAGTAATCTTACATAAGTTTCTGCTTTGTACTGGGACTTCCTCTGTGAGCATGGCGCTACTCGATGCCCTTCCATGCCGCAGGCATAACATGTACCTGCGACTCGTCTTGCGGCAATCCCTTGCGAAGTGACCTTTGGAATTACAGTTGAAGCATCGGACTTCAGATGTTGCATTCGTGGTACCCTTCACTGTATCCTTGTTTTTGTCCTTCCGTGCTTCTGGTAGGCGTACATCGCAGAAAGCCTGTTTCATCTGGTTTACTTAATTGAATCGTTGTATTCGTGCTTGGTTGCGTAGATCTTCCGATGGTATTCCTTCTATTAACTGTTCCATCAATTCGTCGTCCTCCACCTTCACGGCTAGTGCCAGTGCCAACTTCTCTTCAAAATACTCGTAAAATCTTTCATTCGGATGCCATTTCCGTTGCTCGAACGCGCGTCTAGCCTCTAACTTGGACGTTTTGCTCCCAAAAACTGCAACGATTGCTCACTAAGGCTGTCAAAATTCTGGAGAATTCGGTGTGGTTCTGCATGAAGCCAACTTTGAGCATTTCCTTTGTGTTTGGAAACCAACAGCATTCTCTTGTAATTTTCGCTCAGCTCGTACAGTTGCGAAATTCCTCTCATCTGATTGACCCAAATGCGAGCACACGATTTGCCGTCAAAATCGAGGGTTGTTTTTCGCGAGAGCAAACAACATAGCCCGCTCCGTTTGCTCTCCGCTCTCTTTGGCTGGTTGACTAGTTGACTGCGCAATTGTCTCAGCGTTACTGTTGCTACCGTCGAGACCGTTTTCTAAGAAGTCGGCGCCAATGCCACCGTTGTTGTTCTTATTGACTGTCCCGTGCTGCTCCTTTGCTGCTAGTTGTTGTGCTCGATCGTTTTTCCTAGGAACATTTGCTGCAGCATTATTCTGTTCAAGTCTTCTTGTAATTGTTGCACGATTCTGAGAACGTCGTTTTGTTGCGACGCGGCTAACTGGCGCCTGGAATCCGCACTCTGAATTTCATCATCTTGTGAAATTTCGATCGTTGCACTCTCGTTACCCGCTTGCGACGTCCCACCATGCATTTCTCCGGTGGCTGTTTCCACTAACTGGATCTCATCGACGTGGTCTACTCCCGGAGCATCACCAAGTTCGCTTAATGCGATCTCTAGAAGGCGAGCCATTAATTCCGTTTTTGACCCAGTTGTGGGTAAGTTGTGCACTGTTAGCCACTTTTTTAATTGGATGACCGTAAATTTGTTAAGATCGGCGCACTCCATGACGTGAACTCGAACACTTCTGAATTTGTAGAAGAGTAGAATGTCCCTCCGAAATAATGATCGCACACGCACACCGTTCAACCGTGGCACGTCTTGTCTTTATTCTTTCTCCACAACAACCGACTCTTAATTCTAACAATGTACAACAAAGCTTACATGAGTAATGCTCGTGGCTGCGAGAGCAAGCTCTCTCTCAGCCTCTCTCTCTTACATTACATACGTGATGTGTGTGTGTGTGTGTGTGTGTGTGTGTGTGTATCTATTCTTGTCCACATGTATTTACCAATCGTACCAATATTGACTAATCATAATATTTGTATGGATACAGTTAAGTAGACAACCTTCTTTGACTCATATGCACTTGCTTCTTATCCTCTGAAACGCCATCTACCCTTGTCCACATGTATTTACCGATAGTACCAACATTGACTAACCATAATATTTGTATGAATACAACATTGACAAACCATAATATTTGTATGGATACTGTTAAGCACGCCACCTGTTGTTCTTTTAAAAATTTAATATTCATTGCATACTTTTGTTATCCTCTGAAACGCCATCTATCCTTGTCCACATGTATTGATCGATCGTACCAACATTGACTAATCATAATATTTGTATGGATAGAGTTAAGCACGCCACCTATTTTTCTATTAAAAATATAACTTTCATTGCATACTTCTGTTATCCTCTGAAACGCCATCTACCCTTGTCCACATGTATTTACCGATCGTACCAACATTGACTAACCATAATATTTGTATGGATACAGTTAAGTACACAACCTTCTTTGACTCATATGCACTTGCTTCTTATCCTCTGAAACGCCATCTACCCTTGTCCACATGTATTTACCGATCGTACCAACATTGACTAACCAAAATATATGTAAGGATACAGTTAAGGGCACCACCTATTTTTCTTTTAAAAATATAATTTTCATTTTATACTTTTGTTATCCTCTGAGACGCCATCTATCCTTGTCCACATGTATTTACCGATCGTACCAACATTGACTAACCATAATCTTTGTACGGATACACTCAAGCATGCCAACATTGACTAACCATAATATTTGTATGAATACACTCAAGCACGCCACCTATTTTTCTTTTAAAAATATAATTTTCATTCATTTTCATTTTTATATTTTTGTTATCCTCTGAAACGCCATATATTCTTGTCCACATGTATTTACCGATCATGCCAACATTGACAAACCATAATATTTGTATGGATACTGTTAAGCACGCCACCTATTGTCCTTTTACAAAATTAATATTCATTGCATACTTTTGTTATCCTCTGAAACGCCATCGACCCTTGTCCACATGTATTGACCGATCGTACCAACATTGACTAACCATAATGTTTGTATGGATACAGTTAAGTACACCATCTTCTTTTACTCATATGCATTTGCTTGTTATCTTCTGAAACGCCATCTATCCTTGTCCACATGTATTGACCGATCGTACCAACATTGACTAACCATAATATATGTATGGATACAGTTAAGGACGCCCCCTATTTTTCTTTTAAAAATATAATTTTCATTTCATACTTTTGTTATCCTCTGAGACGCCATCTATCCTTGTCCACATGTATTTACCGATCGTTCCAACATTGACTAACCATAATATTCGTATGGATACAGTTAAGTACACAACCTTCTTTGACTCATATGTACTTGCTTATTACCCTCTGACACGCCATCTTTCGTTGTCCACATGTATTTACCGATCGTACCAACATTGACTAACCATAATATTTGCATGGATACAGTTAAGCACGCCACCTGTTGTTCTTTTAAAAATTTAATATTCATTGCATACTTTTGTTATCCTCTGAAACGCCATCTACCCTTGTCCACATGTATTGATCGATCGTACCAACATTGAATAATCATAATATTTGTATGGATAGAGTTAAGCACGCCACCTATTTTTCTATTAAATATATAATTTTCATTGCATACTTTTGTTATCCTCTGAAACGCCATCTATCCTTGTCCATATGTATTTACCGATCGTACCAACATTGACTAATCATAATATTTGTATGGATAGAGTTAAGCACGCCACCTATTTTTCTATTAAAAATATAATTTTCATTGCATACTTTTGTTATCCTCTGAAACGCCATCTACCCTTGTCCACATGTATTTACCGATCGCACCAATCGTACAGTTAAGGGCACCACCTATTTTTCTTTTAAAAATATAATTTTCATTTTATACTTTTGTTACATTGTTACGTTCTAACATTGACTATCCATAATATTCGTATGGATACATTTAAGTACACAATCTTCTTTGACTCATATGCACTTGCTTGTTATCCTCTGAAACGCCATCTATTCTTGTCCACATGTATTTGCCGATCATACCAACATTGACTAACCATAATATTTGTATGGATACAGTTAAGCCGCCACCTATTTTTCTTTCAAAAATGTAATTTTCTTTGCATGCTTTTGTTATCCTCTGAAACGCCATCTATCCTTTTCCATATGTATATACCGATCGTACCAACATTGACCAACCATAATATTCGTATGGATACACTCAAGCGCGCCAGCTATTTTTCTTTTAAAAATATAATTTTTATTTCATACTTTTGTAGAAAAGTAGAATGTCCCTCCGAAATAATGATCGCACACGCACACCGTTCAACCGTGGCACGTCTTGTCTTTATTCTTTCTCCACAACAACCGACTCTTAATTTTAACAATGTACAACAAAGTTTACATGAGCAATGCTCGTGGCTGCGAGAGCAAGCTCTCTCTCAGCCTCTCTCTTACATTACATACGTGATGTGTGTGTGTGTGTGTATACTTATCCTACTACAACTCGGCAATCCTACAAACTAGATCTCCTGATCGTACTTAAATAATGATATTTACAAGTTTCAGCTTATAAAGTAACATTGTAATACGAATCTTAAAACTAAAGTTTACATCGGTGGATTAACTTATATATTTATTGAAAAATATAGGGTTTATTTATTTTCTTTTCCGTTTTTGTTAGAAGTTTGTTTCTTTCCTATCCAATGTCTTATATTTTGTGCGCTCCAAATACCTTTGTATGGATTTCTAGATACTTGGAACCCATCTACATCTTTTAGCAAAAGCCTGTCATTACGCAGTACTTTTTCTAGTACATAAGGCCCTTTGTTTTTGGGAATCAACTTTCCAGCGGCCCTCACTGTGCAATCAAAGTTTTTCACTATTACGTAATCTCCCCTTTTGTTGCTCGGTGCTTTTATTTTGTTAGACTGCGTTCTCTTCTGCTTCTTTTCTTATTTCTTTCAAACTCTTTGTGTCTGGTCTGTTGTTGATTTCTTCTAATATATTGCTAAATTTCTTTCCCAAATAAACTTTCCTCTTTGCCCTGCTCCAAACAGCATTACGCTTGGTAGCTGTTTTATGCTGCGGTGCAACGTATTATTTAACGAGTACTCAACCTGGTCGATAACCGTATCCCAGTACATTCCGATCTCTGAATCCGTTAACTTAGCAATCATTGGCCCCAAACTTCTGTTGACGCGCTCTACCTGTCCGTTTGCTTGTGGGGAACCCCTTGCTATTTTTAAATGCTTTATGCCTGATTTTTCCATAAACTGTTCAAATTCTGCTAAAGTAAAACAGCTTCCTCTAACTGAAACGATGCACTTTGTTCTGCTATACGATCTGAAATAGTCTGATAAGGCTTGAACGACTTCTTTTGTTTTTGTTGACTTTGTCGTATAAAGTCTAGTAAATTTCGTACAACCGTCTACCACTACGAAAATGTGCTTCTTGGTTCTCCCTCTGTCTACGAGTCCGTAGTGGTCAATATGTAATACTTCGAAAGGCTTATCCTCTTTTGGTATACTATGCAAAAGACCTTCTGTTTTCCCTGATTTCGGTGAGAATGCCACGCATTTTAGATAATTTTCGATGTAGTTCATGCACTTGTCTTTGACGTGTTTGAACCAATAATTTTTCAAAATCGCATCTGTCATTTTATCTCTACCTATGTGTCCTAAATCGTTATGATATTTATGCATGACTTGATTTTCCATTTCTTGAGGTACGTAAAATAGCAGTCTTCCATCGTTTGTCTTTCTGTATACAATACAAATCCTCATTTCGAAAAACTTGTGTTCGCTCTTCTCCAACAGTTTTATAATTTTACATATTAGCTCATCTTTTCCTTGGCAGATGACTAAGTTGTCCTCAAAACTGTTCGATTCCACTATTAACACATTTGTACATCTGCTAAGTGCGTCTACGTGTTGCATTTTGCTACCTGATCTGTATACCAAATCATATTCGTAATTCTGCAGCTCTAAAGCCCATCTCGCTATCCTAGGGTTAAGTTCAATTCTGTTTAACGTGAGGGTCAGAGGGTTACAGTCCGTGATTATCTTAAAGGGTTTTCCTTGCAGGTAAATACCAAATCTTCGAAGTGCGTAAATGATCGCTAAAGTTTCTAGCTCAAAACTGTGGTACTTCGATTCCGTTTCGGACGTTCTTTTCGAAAAATAAAATACTGGATGCAATTTCCCATCCTTTTTTCTTTGCATCAGAACGGCTCCGAAACCCAATGAACTGGCATCACAGTACAGCTCCGTTTCGTCTCTATGATCATATATTGCCAAAACAGGTGATTCTACTAGTTTTTCCTTTAACAATAGAAAGCAGTCTAATTCATTTTTTCCGAATTCAAATACTTTATCTTTTTTCACAAGGTCGTGCAACGGTTTTGCAATTGTTGAAAAATCCTTAATAAATCGTCTGAAATAGGAGCGCAGACCCAAAAAGCATCTATACCTTTCTCGTCTGCTCGTATACCTTCTTTTGTTACCAAAAACCCTAAATATCTTATACTCGAACATATAAACTCGCATTTGTCTATGCGTAGTTCACGCTTGTTTTGAACCATTCTTTTAAGTACTTCCTTTAAAGTTTCTAAATGCTCCTTAATGTCCGTACTGGCTACCATGATATCATCCATATATGCTATTACTTTGCCCTCCCTAATCAGATCTTGAAAGATTTTGTTTTCGAACCTTTGAAATACAGCAGGCGCGTTCTTTATTCCCATTGGCATGCGCAAGAACTCATACTGTCCCAAAGGAGTGATAAAGGCTGTGTACTTCACAGAATCTTTATCAACGAAAACATGAAAATATCCATTTTTCAAATCCAGCTTGGAGAAAACAGTCTTGTTCACGAGTCTGTCTAGTATATCGTCGATCAGAGGCAAAGGGTAGTTGTCCTTGATCAACGCCTTGTTTAGTTTTCGAAAATCTATGCACAAGCGCAAATCGCCGGTTTTCTTTTTAATTAACACAATTGGGGATGCGTACTCAGAGTCGCTGGGCTGTATGATACCTTCTTCCAAGTAGTCGTCTAACATTTTCTGAAGTTTGTCTTTTTCTGTATATGAAAGCCTTCTGGGTGAGCAGCTGAAAGGCTTATGTTTTTCTAACGAATTTCTCATTTCACATTTGATTAATGGTGTCTTTGGTCTCTGGGGATTTACATATGCGTTCTCAAACAAATCGATGAATCTTCTTCTTGTTCTAAAGTCTACATTTTCGCCGCATCTGTAATCCCGCAGTTGATCGTTTTCCACATTCATCACTAACATTTGTTTATCGAAATCGTCTGCATAAATATCGTTTACCGTGTTTGTGTCTGTCGTTGCCCTGTCATTGCGATTGTTGTTTTTAGCGCTTCCGTTGTTATGGTTCAATATCTTGATCTTTTTCTCCTGTAACAGTTGATTCGTAACAATCTCCTCAGTAGTATCGCTTAACAGTTTATTTCGAACAGTTTGTTTATTAGTGTTATCTCCCGTTAACAGTTTGCCCTTTAAAGTTTCTTTACTAATGTAGCCGTCACTTAACAGTTTGTCTTTAGCAACTTCTTTTCTAACACATTCGTCCCTTAACAGTTGCTTCTTACCGGTTTCTTTTCTAACATTGCAATGCAATGCATTGTTGTCACTTAACAGTTTTTCCTTAACAGTTTTTTCCTTAACAGTTTCTTTACTAATATCTTTGTCCCTTAATAGTTTCTTCTTAACAGTTTTTTTCTTAACAGTTTTTTTCTTCTTTACTAACATCTTTGTCGCTTAACAGTGTCTTCTTAACAGTTTCTTTACTAACCTTCCCCCCACTACTATTCACGTTTCCAAATGGCTCAGCGGGGTCTGTTTCTTGTTGATTACTCAAATACTCTATTGTGTACTTATGCACTTTCTTTTGCGCGAACCTTTCCTTTGTATGAAATACTTGTTAACATATCCGAACTTATCTTTAGCCCGCAGGCGTTCATAAAATCTCTCCCAAGAACAACATCATGACTCATAGACTCGTCGGTAACAATAATTAACTCAAAATTTATTTTCATTTTTTCATTTGATATAAAGCAAAATGTTTTTCCAAATGCGTTAAGTTGGCTTTTATTCAGCCCAAAATAAGATTTAAAAACTTCATTTAAAGTAATCCCGTTAGGATTACTTATACGTTTTTTTCAAAAGAAATTGGGCTACCGGAGTCTATGAGGCACTCTGCAATTATAAATAATTTTGGATTTTGCGTAAAATGAATTTGGAGTAATCTTACATAAGTTTCTGCTTTGTACTGGGACTTCCTCTGTGAGCATGGCGCTACTCGATGCCCTTCCATGCCGCAGGCATAACATGTACCTGCGACTCGCTTCGTCTTGCGGCAATCCCTTGCGAAGTGACCCTTGGAATTACAGTTGAAGCATCGGACTTCAGATGTTGCATTCGTGGTACCCTTCACTGTATCCTTGTTTTTGTCCTTCCGTGCTTCTGGTAGGCGTACATCGCAGAAAGCCTGTTTCATCTGGTTTACTTCCGTGAATCGTTGTATTCGTGCTAGGTTGCGTAGATCTTCCGATGGTATTCCTTCTATTAACTGTTCCATCAATTCGTCGTCCTCCACCTTCACGGCTAGTGTCAGTGCCAACTTCTCTTCAAAATACTCGTAAAATCTTTCATTCGGGTGCCATTTCCGTTGCTCGAACGCGCGTCTAGCCTCTAACTTGGACGTTTTGCTCCCAAAAACTGCAACGATTGCTCACTAAGGCTGTCAAAATTCTGGAGAATTCGGTGTGGTTCTGCATGAAGCCAACTTTGAGCATTTCCTTTGAGTTTGGAAACCAACAGCATTCTCTTGTAATTTTCGCTCAGCTCGTACAGTTGCGAAATTCCTCTCATCTGATTGACCCAAATGCGAGCACACGATTTGCCGTCAAAATCGAGGGTTGTTTCTTTCGCGAGAGCAAACAACATAGCCCGCTCCGTTTGCTCTCCGCTCTCTTTGGCTGGTTGACTAGTTGACTGCGCAATTGTCTCAGCGTTACTGTTGCTACCGTCGAGACCGTTTTCTAAGAAGTCGGCGCCAACGCCACCGTTGTTGTTCTTATTGACTGTCTCGTGCTGCTCCTTTGCTGCTAGTTGTTGTGCTCGATCGTTTTTCCTAGGAACATTTGCTGCAGCATTATTCTGTTAAACTCTTCTTGTAATTGTTGCACGATTCTGAGAACGTCGTTTTGTTGCGACGCGGCTGACTGGCGCCTGGAATCCGCACTCTGAATTTCATCATCTTGTGAAATTTCGATCGTTGCACTCTCGTTACCCGCTTGCGACGTCCCACCATGCATTTCTCCGGTGGCTGTTTCCACTAACTGGATCTCATCGACGTGGTCTACTCCCGGAGCATCACCAAGTTCGCTTAATGGGATCTCTAGAAGGCGAGCCATTAATTCCGTTTTTGACCCAGTTGTGGGTAAGTTGTGCACTGTTAGCCACTTTTTTAATTGGATGACCGTAAATTTGTTAAGATCGGCGCACTCCATGACGTGAACTCGAACACTTCTGAATTTGTAGAAGAGTAGAATGTCCCTCCGAAATAATGATCGCACACGCACACCGTTCAACCGTGGCACGTCTTGTCATTATTCCTTCTCCACAACAACCGACTCTTAATTCTAACAATGTACAACAAAGCTTACATGAGTAATGCTCGTGGCTGCGAGAGCAAGCTCTCTCTCAGCCTCTCTCTTACACTACATACGTGATGTGTGTGTGTGTGTATCTATTCTTGTCCACATGTATTTACCGATCGTACCAACATTGACTAATCATAATATTTGTATGGATACAGTTAAGTAGACAACCTTCTTTGACTCATATGCACTTACTTCTTATCCTCTGAAACGCCATCTACCCTTGTCCACATGTATTTACCGATCGTACCAACATTGACTAACCATAATCTTTGTATGGATACACTCAAGCACGCCAACATTGACTAACCATAATATTTGTATGAATACACTCAAGCACGCCACCTATTTTTCTTTTAAAAATATAATTTTCATTCATTTTCATTTTCATACTTTTGTTATCCTCTGAAACGCCATCTATTCTTGTCCACATGTATTTACCGATCATGCCAACATTGACAAACCATAATATTTGTATGGATACTGTTAAGCACGCCACCTATTGTCCTTTTACAAAATTAATATTCATTGCATACTTTTGTTATCTTCTGAAACGCCATCTACCCTTGTCCACATGTATTGACCGATCGTACCAACATTGACTAACCATAATGTTTGTATGGATACAGTTAAGTACACAACCTTCTTTGACTCATATGCACTTGCTTGTTATCTTCTGAAACGCCATCTATCCTTGTCCACATGTATTGACCGATCGTACTAACATTGACTAACCATAATATATGTATGGATACAGTTAAGGACGCCACCTATTTTTCTTTTAAAAATATAATTTTCATTTCATACTTTTGTTATCCTCTGAGACGCCATCTATCCTTGTCCACATGTATTTACAGATCGTTCCAACATTGACTAACCATAATATTTGTATGGATACAGTTAAGTACACAACCTTCTTTGACTCATATGTACCTGCTTGTTACCCTCTGACACGCCATCTTTCGTTGTCCACATGTATTTACCGATCGTACCAACATTGACTAACCATAATATTTGTATGGATACAGTTAAGCACGCCACCTGTTGTTCTTTTAAAAATTTAATATTCATTGCATACTTTTGTTATCCTCTGAAACGCCATCTACCCTTGTCCACATGTATTGATCGATCGTACCAACATTGACTAATCATAACATTTGTATGGATAGAGTTAAGCACGCCACCCATTTTTCTATTAAAAATATAATTTTCATTGCATACTTTTGTTATCCTCTGAAACGCCATCTACCCTTGTCCACATGTATTTACCGATCGTACCAATATTGACTAATCATAATATTTGTATGGATACAGTTAAGCGCGCCACCTATTTTTCTCTTAAAAATATAATTTTTATTGCATACTTTTGTTATCCTCTGAAACGCCATCTATCCTTGTCCACATGTATTTACCGATCGTACCAACATTGACTAACTAAAATATTTGTTTGGATACATTTAAGCACGCCATAATTTTTCCTTTTACAAATTTAATATTCGTTGCATACCATTGTTATCCTCTGAAACGCCATCTATCCTTGTCCACATGTATTTACCGATCGTACCAACATTGACTAACCATAATGTTTGTATGGATACACTCAAGCACGCCACCTATTTTTCTTTTAAAAATTTAATATTCATTGCATACTTCTGTTATCCTCTGAAACGCCATCTATCCTTGTCCACATGTATTTACCGATCGTACCAACATTGACTAACCATAATGTTTGTATGGATACACTCAAGCACGCCACCTATTTTCCTTTTAAAAATTTAATATTCATTGCACACTTTTGCTATCCTCTGAAACGCCATCTATCCTTGTCCATATGTATTTACCGATCGTACCAAAATTGACTACCCATAATGTTTGTATGGATACAGTTAAGTACACCATCTTATTTTACTCATATGCACTTGCTTCTTATCCTCTGAGACGCCATCTATCCTTGTCCACATGTATTTACCGATCATTCTAACATTGACTAACCATAATATTCGTATGGATACATTTAAGTACACAATCTTCTTTGACTCATATACACTTGCTTGTTATCCTCTGAAACGCCATCTATTCTTGTCCACATGTATTTGCCGATCATACCAACATTGACTAACCATAATATTTGTATGGATACAGTTAAGCCGCCACCTATTTTTCTTTCAAAAATATAATTTTCATTGCATGCTTTTGTTATTCTCTGAAACGCCATCTATCCTTTTCCATATGTATTTACCGATCGTACCAACATTGACCAACCATAATATTCGTATGGATACACTCAAGCGCGCCAGCTATTTTTCTTTTAAAAGTATAATTTTTATTTCATACTTTGTTAGAAGAGTAGAATGTCCCTCCGAAATAATGATCGCACACGCACACCGTTCAACCGTGGCACGTCTTGTCATTATTCTTTCTCCACAACAACCGACTCTTAATTTTAACAATGTACAACAAAGCTTACATGAGTAATGCTCTCTCTTACATTACATACGTGTTGTGTGTGTGTGTGTGTATACTTATCCTACTACAACTCGGCAATCCTACAAACTAGATCTCCTGATCGTACTTAAATAAAGATATTTACAAGATTCAGCTTATAAAGTAACATTGTAATACGAGTCTTAAAACTAAAGTTTACATCGGTGGATTAACTTATATATTTATTGAATAATATAGGGTTTATTTATTTTCTTTTCCGTTTTTGTTAGAAGTTTGTTTCTTTCCTATCCAATGTCTTATATTTTGTGCGCTCCAAATACCTTTGTATGGATTTCTAGATACTTGGAATCCATCTTCATCTTTTAGCAAAAACCTGTCGTTACGCAGTACTTTTTTTATTACATAGGGCCCTTTGTTTTTGGGAATCAACTTTCTAGCGGCCCCCACTGTTCAATCAAAGTTTTTCACCATTACGTAATCTCCCTTTTTGTAGCTCGGTGCTTTTATTCTTGACTTGTTGCAGTATTCTTCATTGTAGGACTGCGTTCTTTTCTGGTTCTCTTCTGCTTCTTTTCTTATTTCTTTCAATGTCTTTGTATCTGGTCTGCCGTTGATTTATTCTAATTTGTCACTAAATTCGTCCGTAAACTTTCCTCTTTGCCCTGCTCCAAACAGCATTACGCTTGGTAACTGTCTTATGCTGCGCTGCAACGTATTATTTAACGAGCACTCAACCTGGTCGATAACCGTATCCCAGTACATTCCGATCTCTGAATCCGTTAACTTAGCAATCATTGGCCCCAAACTTCTGTTGACGCGCTCTACCTGTCCGTTTGCTTGTGGGGAACCCCTTGCTATTTTTAAATGCTTTATGCCTGATTTTTCCATAAACTGTTCAAATTCTGCTGAAGTGAAACAGCTTCCTCTATCTGAAACGATCCACTTTGGTCTACTATACGAACTGAAAAAATTTGGGGGAAAGTATACAAGTTAAAGCTACTGACTACGTTCAATTTGGTGGGCGCCAGTGTGATCCTTGTCCCTGCTTTTTTCAAGTCGACGCATTACCTCCACGTGGTTTTCCTGAATTGCATCCGTTGAGTTATAAACCAAAGTGCACGGCGGGATCCAAATCCTTAAATTAGGTTTTGGCGTAGGACTTGATATCCACACAAGAAAAATATCACATCAGTGAAGAATGCAAGAGGAACCTCGGATAGATACCCGAACAACGTTGACGACCACGGCAAATACAAAAAGGTTAATGATTTGAGAGTATGCACCTGGAATGTACGCACATTATACAGAACTGGTGCCTCTCAGCAACTAGTGGATACTCTCAGCAATTTAAAGGCTGACATTACGGCTATTCAGGAAATACGATGGAACGGAGTGGGATGTAAGAAGCAAAGGAATTGTGACATATACTACAGCTGTCATACTGATAGGCACGAGCTTAGTTGTGGATTCGTCGTAGGAGTCAGGCTACGGAACCGAGTCTCACAGTTTACACCCGTAAACGAGAGACTTGCGACGATCCGAGTAGCTGCCAAATTCTTTAACATCAGCTTTATCTGTGCTCATGCCCCAGCGGAGGAGAAGGACGACGCCATCAAGGATGCCTTCTATACACAATTAGACCGAGTGTATAGCCACTGCCCGTCGCATGACATTAAGATCCTACTCGAGGATTTTAATGCCAAAATCGGACGGGAACGCATCTTTGGAGCAACCGTTCGACAGCGCAGCTTACATGAGTCTACCTCGGAAAATGGGCTTAGGCTTATAGGTTTTGCTGCTGCGCACAATATTGTAACGAAAACAGATGCGACTCTGTAATCGTTCGAAAACAGCTGATCGCGCTGCAACTGTGGTTTAAAAGTGACAGCTGTCACTTGCCGGCGTTATGCCGAAAAAGAAGGGCTTAGGAGTCTGTAATTAATTAATTTCCGGTAGAATTGGTATGTGCAAGCACACAAAAAAGAAGCGTGACTAAAAATTATAAATTAAAATAAACTTGCATCGGTGTTCTTTTCTGATTCTTTTCGTTCGATCGTGGCTATAAACGCGTCACCGGGCGCTCTCAGCAGGCACTCCAGACCAGAAACATCCGCTCGGCCACCAGTGGCGAAAACCCAGATAACCAGAGGGTCAATTTCGTTACAATATGATAGTGAGTAGTACAAGATTCCGTCATCTCAACATCCACAAAACAACTTGGCTGTCACCTGATCGTCTGACCTGCAACCAGATTGATCATGTTGTGATCGATGCAAGACATGCGTCTAGCATTCTTGATGTGAGATCGTGTCGGGGTCCTAGCATCGACTCTGACCACTACCTTGTCGTAGCCAAGGTTCGCGCACGGTTGTGTGTCGCGGAAACCTCACACAAAGGTATGCCAAGAAAGCTTGACATCGGAAAGCTGCAGTAACAACAGCACAGGGATGCCTTCTCAACTTGGCTAGCTCACTCCAACGCCTACAAATACTTCAGATATGTGGACGTACATATCTACCGCCATTAACACTTCTGCTGTGGATACCCTTGGATTCCACCGTCCTCCAAAACGGAATCCATGGTATGACCAGAAGTGTCGGGATGCGACTGGTACAAAGAACGCTGCATACAGGCGGACACTGCAAGCAGGAGCCACACGAGCAGGGGTGAATATTTATAGGATGCAGAGAAGAGAGGAGAAGCGCCTTTTCAGGAGGAAGAAGCAGGAGATGGAAAGGCTTGAGTGTGAGAAGTTGGAGAATAGCAGGAGCAGGAATGATGCCCGCGACTTTTACAGGAGGGTCAAACGCATGACTCAAGGGTACAAGTCTGGATCGCTTGCCTGCAGGAGTGATGATGGAAATCTTGTCACAGATACAGAGACCGTACTGAGATTATGGAGGGATTCGAACGTTTGAGTTCGCAATTTGATACACTACTCGCCACACTATGTAGCTGGTTTAAAAAGTGAGAGAATCCGCACATATACATAATATTAACATTGACTGGCAGAGTCATGCTGGTGAATAACTGCCTCTTGCTGGTATACAGAAAAAATACAGATTAGAAAAAAGTGATTTTCGCAAGCTAAAAATAAAGTGCTGCTGTAGTCGAGTGCACAGAGCAGACGCTTCGTACATTACAATGAACCATCATCGTATCCCGGCTTGGATCAAAATGTTTTGAATTAAATTTTATACCTTGTTTTTATTTTTATTTATTTATATTTTTAGACTCTTTTCGAAGAAAAAGGAGTCTATTCACTTTGCTCTGATGTTTGTAACGCACAGAACCAAACATCGTAGACCCACAAAAGTTACATCTAGAATACTTAGAATCACTAGAGGAGTCGATATAGCCATGTCCGTCTGTCCGTCTGTTTCTATGCGATTTACTCCGTCGTCTTAAAAGCTATTTTGCTGAAACTTGGTATTTAGCCTTCTTTTTTACCTAGGTAGTACACTAGTTTGAATCGGTCGGATCGGACCACTATATCATATAGCTGTCATACGAACCTAAATCGGCTTAGGCAATAACTTCCACATTTATTATCCGTGTTGGCCGGGTTTTGAAAAGATCAGTCAATAAATGTGCGAGTTATTCCCTAAACCGATTTAGGTTCGTATGGCAGCTATATGATATAGTAGTCCGATCCGTACGAAATATGGTATATATTTTAACTGCTATAAAAAAAATATGCAGACGGACAGACGGACATGGCTATATCGACTCCTCTAGTGATTCTAAGTATTCTAGATGTAACTTTTGTGGGTCTACGATGTTTGGTTCTGTGCGTTACAAACATCAGAGCAAAATGAATATACTCTTTTTTTCTGCGAAAAGAGTATAAATATATAAATATCTCTGGTAGATGAAAGCCCAATAATTAAATTCTCAAAAATTATAAATCCACCTTAGTCAAATATATCCATTAAAAAATGTTGAAAATCCAAAAGTCACCCTTATACAAAGTTGTGCGTGTGTGGAGAGTGGTGAAATTGAGAGGATCATGTGAGAGAGAGCGTGCTCTGTTATTGCTCTCTTGGTACTCTCTCATTGTTGCCTTTCACATGCATGTTATAGAGTAATCATTCTATTCGCTTGCAGACAATTAGAGAGTGCGGTTGGTTCTATCGGTTGCTTAAATAATTATTGAACAGTAAAACAAAAATAAAACTGTTTCACTATTTGGTTGATGGGCTGGCTCATAAAATATTCAAACGTATTATTATTATAATATATTAATTTCAACAGGTTATGGGCCCAGTCACATTTTCGACCAAGTAGTGAAATAGTGTAATTTTCTTTTGAATTTTGACCACGCGTCGTCGCGATGATAAAACTAACTGTACTTATTTTTTTTCGTTTCTCCGTATGCCTTGCGCTTCTTAGAATCACTTTTCGTTGCTGCACTGCTTTTTCACTTTTATACAACCAAACGTTTTTGTGTAAGTTAACAACTGAAAAGAGCATTCAATGTATCTGATTTGACAACTAAGTAGATTTACATAAACAGTACCCTAGCAACTAAGTAGTTTCACACAAACAATGCTGACGCGCCCAAATAAGTTCGACGCCCCGAGCTAAGAACGTCCAGCAGCGGTAATCGGACACTGCCCATCCGGAGTGCCGTATTGCGGTGCATGGAATGCTGAGTCGGCGTGCCGACCACGACTTCATGGCGTGATGCATTGGAGCTAGGGTAGACTTATGCTTTGAAATATTTTTGTATTTAGTTCTGTCCAAGACCCGAAAGCTTACGCTTATCATTAAACATTGCTCCGGCTTTAGCCGTTAAAACCTTTGTCTTATTATTGATATAATTGCTGAGCTTAAGGCCAGCAATTAGGGAGTAAAGTAAACTCTCCAACATAATCATCGTAAGAAGATTTATTATAACCAGCCAGCCAAACTCCACAGAAGCAGCAAACGCCGCTGGACTATATCTCAACTAACGCCCGCACACACGAGCATTATACCGAGAGGAGAGGACTGGCGTAATTGGCGCCCAACGTCATCAAAGCTAACAATCTTAACAGGCTAGTTAAGTTACAAAACATGTAAGTTTGATGAGTGAACTCAACGGCATACCCTCAAGAGTTTCAAAAAATAATACAACCAAGTGAATAGCTCAGCTGATGAACAAATAAAGTGACAGTGAGGAAGGTTGTTGCATCTCTTTGTGACTTGTTTTCCATTTCGTACTTTGCAAAGGAGAATTTTTTTAATTGCATTCCCCAAGTGCCTTATGTTTCTTGCGGCTAAAGGAATTTTTTTTCCGTGTTTAAATTAAAATCAACCAGAAATTTTTTGTTGTCAAATTTTTTGTTTGGTGTGAAATTGTCAGTGTCCATTCTTTTTCTCGCTTGACGAAATTTCGTTGCCTCATGAAAGCCGATCAATTGTGCTCGGAAAAAATACATTTGTGTAGTGCCAACTATTAGTCAATCGCTCTACGACAAGTAATTTAGAACCACGAGGCTTTCGCCCTACGACGAGTAACATAGAACCACAAGGCCCTACGGCAAGTAACATGGACGCTGCCCAGCTACAGACAATAATATCTGGGGCTGTCAGCCAGGCCTTGGCCCAGCAGGAGGCTAGGCTGACACTTTCATTCCAAACACAGTTAAATGAGGTTAGACAACAAATGCAAAGCTTGTGTGTGGAAGCACCACAAGTGGAAGCTTACAGGAAAATAACGGTGGACCCAAACATCCAATGTGAAGTCAAACTTGACATTGTGAAAACCATGCCAGATTTTGTGGGAGACCAAGATGAGTATGTGTCATGGCGACAGTCGGCCGTGGACGCATATGAAATTTTCAAACCATATCAGGGCAGCGAGGCACATTACCAGGCCGTTTCTATTATTAGGAATAAGATTAGGGGATCGGCAAGGGGGCTGCTGGTTGCCCATAACACAGTCTTGAACTTCGATGCCATAATTGCTCGATTGGACTGTACCTACGCGGACAAAACGTCGCTGCGCGTTCTTCGACAGGGACTTGAGACAGTCAGGCAGGGAGAACTTAGCCTTATGCAGTACTATGACGAAGTAGAAAAACGATTGACACTAATAACAAATAAGATCGTCATGACACACGAACCGGACAGTGCTGTTTTATTCAATACAGACGTTAGAGAAGATGCCCTCCACGCGTTCATTGCGGGTCTCAGGAAACCATTGAGAGCCATGGTGTTGCCAGCTCATCCCAAAGATTTGCCCTCGCCTTAGCTTTAGCTAGGGAATCCGAGGCAACCATAGAGCGCACTAATTTTGCTGCCACGTATGCAAGGGCTTTGGAGGATAAAACACTTACCTGTGAGCGGCGAAAAAATCAAAGCCACTCACAAGAGCCACAGGGAAGAAATAGCAGGGCTGAAGATGGCCAGGGGAGAAACCCTCATTTTTATAAAAAACAAAATAGGCCCCAACAGAATAATTCGGCTCATAACACAAACAACTACCATAATCGGTCACCTGAACCTATGGAGTTGGGCTCCACTGTGACACAGTTTAGGCAGCCGACCGCCTTCGGAAACGGTCAAACCCCAAATACCAGGGGAGAGAGTATTCGAGGCGTTAAAAGACCAGGTTCCACACGCATGACAGGTCAGAGGCGTCAGAGAGTGCAAAATACCATGCAACAAGTTGACAGTGAATATGAGGGCGTGGCCGCAGCGGCCGTGGCCGAGATAGGTGATGAGTCTGACGATAATGATCAGGTAAATTTTTTAGGGAACGCTCCCAACTGCCGTTCATCGAACGCCAGTTGCAAGGGAGACAATTAAAAATTCTAATCGACACAGGGGCGGCAAAAAACTACATCAAGCCCGTAAAGGAGCTAAGAAATGTGATGCCGGTCGACTCCCCTTTTACAGTTAGTTCCATTCATGGCTCTAACAGAGTTCGCCAAAAATGTTTAATGAATATTTTTGGAAAAACAGCTGCGTTCTTTCTCCTGGACGTGCTAACACCTTTCGATGGCATTATAGGATTTGACCTTCTAGCTCAGGTGGGAGCGAAGCTGGACGCAGAGAAAGGTACAATAAATTATGGTTCTGTTTCCGAAAAGCTGCAGCACCATACTTGTGACAGTGTAAATTTCACTAACGTGGATGACATTGCCGTACCAGAATCCGTAAAGGATGAATTTCAGAACATGATCAAAAACAGATCTAAGGCATTTTCAGCCTCAAATGAGGCACTGCCATTTAACACTTCTGTGGTCGCCACAATTCGAACAAGTGATGATAAGCCGGTATACCCCAAACTATACCCGCACCCCATGGGTGTATCTGAGTTCGTAAGACGGGAGATCGCAGATTTGTTGCAAAAGGGCATTATTAGAACTTCAAGGTCGCCTTACAACAACCCGACATGGGTTGTGGACAAGAAGGGCCATGATGATCTGGGGAATAAAAATAAGCGTTTGGTTATAGATTTTAGGAAACTTAACGAAAAAACCGTCGCTGACAAGTACCCAATGCCAAATATTCCCATGATACTGTCGAACTTGGGTAAAGCCAAATATTTTACGACACTGGATTTGAAGTCCGGCTATCACCAGATATACCTGGCCGAGCATGACCGCGAGAAGACCTCCTTCTCGATAAACGGCGGAAAATATGAGTTTTGTCGATTGCCGTTCGGTCTGAAGAATGCGGGAAGCATCTTCCAAAGAGCGATCGACGACGTCCTGCGAGAACAAATTGGCAAATCATGCTACGTTTACGTAGATGACGTCATTATTTTTTCTGAAAATGAAAAAGATCATGTTAAACACATAGATTGGGTTTTAAAAAGCCTATGTGATGCCAATATGAAGGTGTCCAGCGAAAAAACACACTTTTTTAAGCAAAGTGTTGAATATCTGGGATTCATTGTAACCAATGGTGGTGCAAAAACCGACCCAGAAAAGGTGAAAGCCATAAAAGAATACCCAGAACCGACAAATCTGTATGAACTCAGATCATTTTTGGGTCTAGCAAGTTACTATCGATGCTTCGTTAGGGACTTTGCGGCAATCGCAAGGCCTTTGACAGACTTGCTGAAAGGAGAAAATGGCTCTATCAGCAAGCACATGTCTAGGAAAACTCCTATTGACTTCGGTGACTTGCAGAGAGATGCATTTGAGAGGCTAAGAAATGTCTTGGCTTCCGAGGATGTAATTCTCAGATACCCTGATTTCAGGAAGCCATTCGATCTGACAACGGATGCTTCCGCGAACGGTATCGGCGCGGTTCTATCGCAAGGAAAGAGACCCATTACAATGATCTCTAGGACCCTCAAAGAAAGCGAGTCACACTATGCCACGAATGAAAGGGAATTGTTAGCCATAGTGTGGGCTTTGGGCAAGCTACAGCACTATCTGTACGGCACTCGCGACATTAACATTTATACAGACCACCAGCCTTTGACGTTCGCGGTGTCCGATCGGAATCCTAATCCGAAAATAAAAAGATGGAAGGCGTACATAGACGATCATAACGCAAAAATCCATTACAAACCGGGAAAAGAAAACCAGGTGGCCGATGCCCTTTCCAGACAGAATATTAACGCCTTACAAGATGAGCCTCGGTCGGACGCTGCGACTGTTCACAGCGAACTTTCACTGACCTACACGGTCGAAACTACAGACCAGCCATTAAACTGCTTCAGAAATCAGATCGTCATAGAAGAAGCACGTTCCCAACTAAAACGAAGCTTGGTGTTGTTTCGTAGCAAAACTCGCCACTTGATCAGTTTCACCGACAAAGGTAGCATTTTAAAAATGCTCAAAGAAGTCGTGAACCCAGACGTCGTAAATGCGATACACTGCGACCTGCCCACCCTGGCAAGCTTCCAGCATGACTTAATTGCTCAGTTCCCGGCTACACAGTTTCGCTATTGCAAGAGGGTCGTGATGGACGTGACCAATAGAGACGAACAGTTGGAGATTGTCACGGCAGAGCACAATCGTGCACACAGAGCGGCTCAGGAGAATACCAAGCAGGTCCTCCGCGATTATTATTTCCCCAAAATGAGCGGATTAGCGAGGGAGGTGGTTGCAAATTGCAGAGTATGCACCAAAGCCAAATACGACAGGCATCCAAAAAAGCAAGAGCTAGGAGAAACACCCATACCAAGCTACACCGGCGAAATGTTGCACATTGACATCTTCTCAACCGACAGGAAGCAATTCCTAACATGCGTTGACAAATTCTCGAAGTTTGCGGTGGTGCAGCCGGTGCAGTCTAGAACAATAGTGGACATCATGGGGCCCTTGCTTCAGCTTGTAAATCTGTTCCCTAAAATCAGAACAATATATTGCGACAACGAAGCCGCCTTCAATTCTGAAACTATCACCTCTTTGCTGAAGAACGGCTACTCCATCGACGTTGTGAACGCGGCCCCGCTACATAGCTTGTCAAACGGTCAAGTGGAACGGTTCCACAGCACCTTGACAGAAATCGCCAGGTGTCTTAAACTAGACAAAAAAATCGGCGATACTGTGGAACTAATCTTGAGGGCAACGGTAGAATATAACAAGACCCTACACTCGGTCACTCATGAAAAACCGGTCGAGATTTTCCACACGGGATCCGATGATCGCTGCCTAGACATTAAAGACAGGTTGATAAAGGCTCAACAAAACAACATCGAAAGATGCAACCCAGCTAGGCAGAACCGTACTTTTGAGGTGGGAGAAGAGGTATTCGTCAAAAACAACAGAAGGTTGGGAAATAAGCTGACCCCACTATGCACGGAACAAAAAGTGCAGGCAGACCTGGGAACGTCTGTTCTCATTAAGGGGAGGGTGGTCCATAAGGACAACCTCAAATAGGTTCCCCCATTTATAATTAATTAGTAAGCCAGATTTAAGTTGAAACACCGTGGTCTCATTCTGTGTTTGGATTACAGGTTCGCCCTCACAGCGCTCATCACCCTAGCGGTGGCAAATGCACGGATTACTGACTTTTCTCACGCCAACTACATCCCGGTCGTGGACGGAGATGTGCTTGTGTTTGAGCGACGTGACTACTTGAGACACGCGAGCAACCTTTCCGAGTTCGCTAGTATGATAGATGAGACAGAAAAATTGGCCGAGTTCTTTCCGCAATCACATATGCGCAAATTACTGGATGTTGACATAGATCATCTGAGAACCTCATTGTCCGTCCTTAAAATACACCATAGAATTGCAAGAAGCTTAGACTTTTTGGGGACAGCCCTTAAGGTGGTTGCGGGAACTCCTGATGCCTCGGATTTCTTGAGGATCAGGATGACGGAGGCGCAGCTAGTGGACTCAAATTCCAGACAGATTACTATAAACTCGGAGACTCAGAAACAGATAAACAAGTTAACCGACACTATTAATAAAATTGTCAAAGCCCAGAAAAATAATTTGGTTGATACCCCACATTTGTACGAGGCACTTCTGGCGAGAAATAGAATGCTGACAACAGAAATACAAAATTTAATTCTCACTGTAACATTGGCTAGAGCTAACATAGTAAATCCCACGATCCTTGATCATGCCGATTTGGGACCACTCGTTGAACAGGACACTCCAATAGTTAGTTTATTAGAGGCCGCTAGAATTAAGGTTTTCCAGTCCGATGAAATAATCCAAATACTAATAGCTTATCCTAGAGTCAAGGTCAGATGTAAGAAGATCTCCGTCTACCCGGTATCGCACCATCAAGTAATCCTACAGCTTGACGAAGACTCGTTGGCGGAGTGTGAGGAGGACACCTTTGCGGTCACCGAGTGCACTGAAACCACGCACAACACCTTCTGCGAGCGGTCTCGGCGCGAAACCTGTGCTCGTTCGCTCCATGCGGGAAACACAGCCCAATGTCGTACTCAACCTAGCCACCTGAGGGCAATAATGCCTGTAGGGGACGGCATCATTATCATCAACGAGGCAACAGCCCGCATCAGCACGGACGGCGGCCCGGAGGTGCTCGTTAAAGGAACGCACCTGGTGACCTTCGAGCGATCGGCCGCCATAAACGGAACGGAGTTCGTGAATTTGCGAAAAACTCTGGACAGGCAGCCTGGCGTGGTGAGATCACCACTACTGAACATTGTCGGTCATGACCCCGTGATGAGCATACCATTGCTACACCGCATGAACAACGAAAACCTACGCTTCATCCAGGGGTTCAAGGACGAGGTTGACGCCGCGGGCTCCCCCAAACTTTGGTTCGTGGCTGGAGTGATCCTGAACGTTGTCCTAATTGGTTCGCTCATCCTTTTTTTGGTATTAAGGAGAAAACGAGCCTCCATCAAAATACAGCGAACGATTGACAGGCTTAATATGACCGGGGACGGTCATGGTTCTGAGGAGGGGGGTAGTTAACAACTGAAAAGAGCATTCAATGTATCTGATTTGACAACTAAGTAGATTTACATAAACAGTACCCTAGCAACTAAGTAGTTTCACACAAACAATGCTGACGCGCCCAAATAAGTTCGACGCCCCGAGCTAAGAACGTCCAGCAGCGGTAATCGGACACTGCCCATCCGGAGTGCCGTATTGCGGTGCATGGAATGCTGAGTCGGCGTGCCGACCACGACTTCATGGCGTGATGCATTGGAGCTAGGGTAGACTTATGCTTTGAAATATTTTTGTATTTAGTTCTGTCCAAGACCCGAAAGCTTACCCTTATCATTAAACATTGCTCCGGCTTTAGCCGTTAAAACCTTTGTCTTATTATTGATATAATTGCTGAGCTTAAGGCCAGCAATTAGGGAGTAAAGTAAACTCTCCAACATAATCATCGTAAGAAGATTTATTATAACCAGCCAGCCAAACTCCACAGAAGCAGCAAACGCCGCTGGACTATATCTCAACTAACGCCCGCACACACGAGCATTATACCGAGAGGAGAGGACTGGCGTAATTTGTATCGTTATATATATATATGTATCAACTTCGCAAAGCTCTCTATGTATTTGTGTTTAATAAATACATATATTTAAATAAGAAAATTCACTTGTATTTATTTTAATTATTCTTATTTGCACAATTACACTATTTCACTACTTGGTCGAAAATGTGACTGGGCCCATAACCTGTTGAAATTAATATAATATAATAATAATACGTTTGAGTATTTTATAAGCCAGCCCATCAACCAAATAGTGAAACAGTTTTATTTTTGATTTACTGTTCAATAATTATTTAAGCAACCGATAGAACCAACCGCACTCTCTAATTGTCTGCAAGCGAATAGAATGATTACTCTATAATATGCATGTGAAAGGCAACAATGAGAGAGTACCAAGAGAGCAATAACAGAGCACGCTCTCTCTCACATGATCCTCTCAATTTCACCACTCTCCACACACGCACTGTCAGGCGCAGCAGCAGTAAACGCATCATATATTTCTATTGTTTGCCTAAATCAAATTCAAACTCTCTTAAATTGTCTCTTAAATTGTCAAACCTAAAACTCTCATTTTTGTTACTTCTTTTGCACTATTTTTCGCACAGCTGCCCTTGGCCTTCTGCTGAGTGCAGCATATACATATATTCATTTTTTACTATTCGATTAGCTATATGTGCAAACGGTCGCGTGATCTTGGCTATAAATTAAACATTGATCAAACTCAAACTTCTTCGTGTGTTTTTATTGAAATAGTTGCCAAAAATCATTGGTATCTCAACA
>JBAMCM010000805.1:0-79136 GCA_037075145.1 Scaptodrosophila latifasciaeformis | reverse complement strand
AACATAAAAAAAAAAAAAAAGACAACAACACTCACCCTATTTTCTTCTTTTTCCGATTAACAGAGGCCTAAGTGCCAGCTCAAACTTGTCCGTATTTCCATTAAATGGAACCTCCCCAATCGCCAAGATTAATTTCGGAACAACCCATATCATCAAGACCTATAAAATATCTAACCATGTAATAGATCTGGCCGAATATAAAAAATGCGTCCAAAACTTCAATAACGCAATCAACATCATAGAAAGCAATGATTTCTCCTTCGACTCGGTAACCATGTTAAAAACCAAAGTAAAACAATTAGATCACATAATTAACACATTAATGCCTTACCATAGAAAAAAAGGGGTCTCGTCAACGGTCTAGGGACCCTTATAAAAAGTATTACTGGCAACATGGACGGTAATGACGAACAGACAATAGATCAAGAGTTCACAGTCATAAAACAAACTATAAATAGTTTTACAAACAACTATACAGAACAGCAAATATTCAACCATGAAATAATCATGCGTTTTAAAAATATAACGGACCACATTAACAAAGAACAAAACCTAATAAATAAATTCTTAACAAATTCACAAAACACAATCTATAAAGAAATTAGCTCCGAAAACACAAACCTACAAACACTACAATCCATAAATAAACTAGGCTTCAACATAGACATACTTAACGACCATTTAAAAGATATCACAGACAGCCTTCTATTGGCCAAGATGAACATTGTACCCAAAACAATTTTGAACGATTTCGAAATTAATAAAATTAAACAAATATTCAATTTACAAAATATACAAATTAGCTCGAAGGAACACTTGTACACCCTCCTAAAACTAGAGACATTGTCAGAAACAGGAAAAATTATATTCAAATTTAAAATACCCATATTTGAAAACCATAACTACACACTAGCTAGAATAATACCTTTACCATTTAATAAAACACAATTTGTAATCACACCCAAATACATAGTATATAATGAATACACAATCAAATCACTCGAAAACATATGCACAAAAATAGATAATAAGTTCTACTGCGACAACCCTATAAGAGAAGAACACTCGGATATATTCCTTCCGGAAACACAACATGTTTTCCACAACAGAACCATTGAGGTCCTTAGCCTTGAAAGACTACAACTGGAAACAATTAAATCTAACAACCAACTGTCGCATTTCCGCCAATTCACAAACAAGAATACCTACACCCTGTACACCTCAGTTGGAATCCTTCTACTGGCACTGGTAGCACTATATACAACACGAAAACCAACCACAGTGCTTTACCCTCGACAAGATACAGCGACACCGGCCTTCGCTCCGACCATCACTCCTTTATGGCCGTCGCTACGGTTTGAGGGGGGAGGAGTTACCATACCAGCAGGGTATGTCACCACGGCCCCCACCAAGCCCCCTCGGTCAGCCTAATAAAATAAACAAACTCCCACATCGGTATTTGGCCAGTCAGCATCGTCTGGGTTCTTGACTCCGGAATCAAATTTCTGCACAAAATAAAACACTCAGCATAAAATCGAGTTGCAACATTTTTATTATAAGCAAACACTTCACTTTTTGTATACAAACTAAGAACTTATATGTAGATTCAGAAAAATACAGTCTTCAGAATAAAATCACCACTCGAAGCCAGAACAACTCCGACTCTCTGTTTTATTTTAAAAACCCAAAATCAACGGCAGACCTAAAAACCTAAAAGGAATACCTATCATATTCACCGTTGGAACAGGAAGTCCCACCTGGAGGAATCAGCACACTCAGAGCGAAACAGGAAGCCGTACCTGGATTCGATTGAAAGGAAAATACCGACTCAAGCTCCCGAGCGGTAATTCGCGTGAGCGAGGCATGTCTGTTAGGCGTAATGATCGAAGACTGACTGCCTCAATTCTTTTTTTACAGAATCAGAATTTTGCGTAGTTCTTAACTCTACATGCAATACCAACACATTTTGGAGACTTATTCCAGTACGCATACACCAATACTAACGCACACTGCATATTTCTGTATGCTTCTCGTTTTCGTGCAAACTTCTACTTCCCCCCGCTCATACCCGCGACCAGACTACGTTCGGCAGAAACTCTAACGGTTGTCTGCCGCGCATTAAAAGAATAGAAAAGGCGCCTGCATGGCGCGTGCCAAGCAGAGAGACGCAGTGGCTAAAAATGTCGTTAAATTCAAATGATCTGCGACATATACATATGTATGCAGAAGGCTTGACCACTTGAGCTGCAAAGTGCATGCTCAGCATTCCCACGCTCCGAATCGGCTCATGTATAAGCGTTGGATCTTATTACTCGGGCGCTGGAATGCTTATGTAATTGTTGGTGGTCTTTTTGGGTATTTGTATATTTATATTTATTATGACAAAGTCTCACAATGTATTTACGCTAAGTTATACCCAATCATTTATTATGTTGGAAGGGTAGATATGCTACACCTCCCTTTTTAAAGAAATGACGTAATACATGTAGTCTTTTAGTTCTAGTGTTAATATATTGTGTTACAAAGTATATTTTTTGAAATAATATTTGTTTGTCTCTTATTATATACTTAATTATTAGCAACGGTTTGTCTCAAAGCATTCGTGTTTACTGACAAAAATATATTTTTTGATTGGTTTTTTTTTTTTTTACTTTAATTACGTTATGATTTGTTTTATGTTTAACCTCCTTAGAAGAATATATATATATATATATATTTTTATACCCTGTACCTAAAAAGGTACAAGGGTATACTAATTTTGTGCAAATGTATGTAACATAGAGAAGGAGACGTCGGAGACCCCCCAAAGTTACCCACAATATGATCAGGGTGACTAGAGAAATTGATATAGCCATGTCCGTCCGTCTGTCCGTCCGTCCGTGTGAACGCCTAGATCTTAGAGACTATAAGAGCTAGGATAACCAAACTTGGGATTCGGACTCCTTATGTGTGTACGCTGGTCAAGTTTATTTTTTTTCTCCCCCCGCCCTCCCTTCCACCCCCTCATTTTTTCAAAGCCATATAATGTCTAATCCTTTTGGATTTAAGTATTAGTTGCTTCTGAAAAGTTGTTAGGAATCTAAAAATCTTTCGATTGATATCAAACATGACTAAAATTGGACCATATTTACTCGAGATATACAAAAAACAAATTTTGAGGGTCAAGATTTTAATTCCCCTTGCCTAACTGGCAAACTGCCGAATGAGCAGTCCGATAGAAGGCGTGCTTGCAATATTGTTAACAATGTGTTTTTGGATTCAAAGGAATATTAAGACCAGAGGTTTTATGTGAATGCGGGCGACCAGGGTTACCACCCGACTAGGGTTGCCACCTTTTTTTTTTAATTCCGTCTACTAGGTACAGGGTATCCCAAACTCGGCCGCGCCCGAGTTTAACGTTCGGCTTCATTTTTTTTTTTTTTGGGTTGATCAGACCTTTTCTTAAATGAAACGTTTCATTGATTATATATTTTTAGCCTATTCTTATGTACTTTTTGTTTCTTTTGCTTGTTATCTGTAATTATAATATTATCCCTGTCTTCTATGGCTTCTACCGTATATAAACCTAAATATACTGGATCTAACTTATGACCCGCTTCGTTTTTTAGTGTAACCTTATCTCCTATTTTTAATTCAAAATCTGACGTTTTCTTATCGTAGTTTTGTTTCCTATAAGACTTAGCTTTTTCTAACATAAGTCTAGCTCTCTTATATGCTATTTCTAGTCTAAATGTTATTTCCTTAGTAATCTTCTACATTGTATAGTGGTTCTATTCTATCTATTTTATTAAAGTCTACGAACTGTATTGGTAATCTTCCAAAGACTAGTTCGTATGGACAATATTCATGCATGACTGATGGTGTTGTGTTGAAACAATAGGTAAAATATTGTATCCAAACGTCCCAATCAGTTTTGTCTGCAGAAATGTATGAACGAATGTACTCATTGAATGTTCTATGACTTCGTTCTATTGTCCCTAAGGTCTGGTGATGATATGCGGTGGATGTAAGATTTTCAATCTTCATATATTTACACATATCTAAAATTATTATACCCTGTACCTAAAAAGGTACAAGGGTATATTAAGTTTGTGCAAATGTATGTAACATAGAGAAGGAGACGTCGGAGACCCCCCAAAGTTACCCACAATATGATCAGGGTGACTAGAGAAATTGATATAGCCATGTCCGTCCGTCTGTCCGTCTGTCCGCGCGTACGCCTAGATCTTAGAGACTATAAGAGCTAGGATAACCAAACTTGGGATTCGGACTCCTTATGTGTGTACGCTGGTCAAGTTTATTTTTTTTTCTCCCCCGCCCCCCTTCCACCCACTCATTTTTTCAAAGCCACATAATTTCTAAGCCTTTCGGATTTAAGTATTAGTTGCTTCTGAAAAGTTGTTAGGAATCTAAAAATCTTTCGAATGATATCAAGCATGACTAAAATTGGACCATATTTACTAGAGATATACAAAAAACAAATTTTGAGGGTCAAGATTTTAATTCCCCTTGCGTAACCTGCAATCCGCCAAATGAGCAGTCCGATAGATGGCGTGCTTGCAATATTGTAAACAATGTGTTTTTGGATTCAAAGGAATATTAAGACCAGAGGTTTTATGTGAATGCAGGCGACCAGGGTTACCACCCGACTAGGGTTGCCACCTTTTTTTTTTTAATTCCGTCCACTAGGTACAGGGTATCCCAAACTCGGCCGCGCCCGAGTTTAACGTTCGGCTTCATCTTGTTTTTATACTCGGTACCCATGTCCAAAATGAACGTCTTCATTGGACCATATTTTAGTATAAAATTTTCGAATATAGCTTTCGCGACAGTATTTGCGCTCTTGTTTGCAATAGGAATGGCTACTAGATATTTTGTTAAATCACATATTAGTGTGACGATGTATTCATTGCCATATTCTGATTTCTGTAGTGGACCTACGGTGTCCACTATCACTATATCGAAAGCATTTGTTGGGGTTTTTGTGTTAGTCATTGGGGTCTTTGTATGTGTCGTTTTTTTCGACATTTGGCATTTATGTCATCTACGTATGTACTCTTTTATATGACGATTCATATTTTTCCAATAATAGTGTCTTTTTATTTTTGCTAGCGTTCTTGCAATGCCTGTATGACCTTCTTGGATTGGATCGTCATGAAATGTAGACAGTATTGATTGTATCTCTTTTTCAGTTTGTATTAAGGTCACCGGCTGGAGTAGCGCTACTCTTAATGATTTCAATTTCTTGTTGCCCATATATTTAAAAGTATCTATTGAAATGGATTCAAAGATTTTTTCGCTCGGTGCCAATTTGAGTTGGCTGATTTTTAGCATACCGGCTTGCATTTCAAGCCTTTGGAAGAACTAACCTAAGTCTAGAATTCCATTGGTATATAAATCGCCAATATCAATTCTTGCAACAACTTTATTTCCTCGTTTTAGTAGACAAGTAGATTCAGCTATTCGCAAGGTCACTACTTTTCGTACTTCATCATTTGTTATGACTTCGTGTACGTTGGGCTTAGATACATTTTGGATACTTTGCCTAGGCAATAGTTCCTTATTTGTTACTGTACAGTTTTTATTATGTCTACTTTGTTGCCTGGTAGTGACTTTCAGGACTTTATTTTGCATGTCTTTTAATTCTTTTATATTTATACGCGAAAGTGCGTCTGCTACGAAATTATCTTTTCCCTTTAGGTATTCTACTGTGAAGTCGTATTCTTCAAGCTCTAGCCGCATGCGAGTTAATGTAGAACTGGGATTAGTCATAGAAAACGTTAAGGGTCTGTGGTCCGTTTTAATAGTGAAATGCTTGCTATAAATGTATGGTCTAAAATGGGTAATTGCCCAATGAATTGCCGCTAGCTCTTGTTCCGTTGTACTTTTATTGCTTTCCCCTTTAGTAAATGAACGAGATGCATAAGCTATTGGGAGCTGAATCCCGTCACGGTTCTGAGTTAGAACCGCTCCGCAAGCTTGTTTACTAGCATCCGTTATAATGCAAAATTCTTTGCTAAAATCAGGATATTGTAATAATGTGGGGTGCATTAGTTTTTCTTTAAGGTATTCGAATGCGTGTTGGCATTCGCTTGACCACTCAAAGGGAACATTCTTTTTGCACAATCTAGTTATGTGCCGTGAATAATCGGCGAAGTTCCTTATAAATCGACGATAATAGTTGCAGAATGCTACAAATCGTCTTGCGCTGTCCGCATCATGAGGGACAGGATAATTTTTGATGACGTCAAATTTCTTGTCATCTGGCAATACTCCTTTGTCGGTGCACTTGTGACCTAAGAATGTCACTTCATGCATGCAAAATGAACATTTTTCTGGATGCAATTTTAGGTTATATTTTCTACATACGTCAAAAACATCAATTAGGTTCTATTTGATGGAAACCCGACATCAAGTCAAGGCATGAAAAGTATTTAGCTCGACCTAGTTGATCCAAGATGTCATCAATCCTTGGGAGTGGAAATTTATCGGAAAGTAGTTTTTTATTGATTTGACGATAGTCAATTACTAATCGCCATTTCTTTTGTTTTGAATTTGGTAATGATTTTTTCGGAACTAACAAGAGTGGGCTGTTGTACTCGGATACAGACGGTTCTACGATTCTGCCGTTGATTAATTTCCCTACTTGTTTTAGAATTTCTCCAATATGGCTATGCGGGCTTCTGTAGTTTTTTATATAAATGGGTTCATCATCTTTAAGTCTTAATGTCTGTTTATAAAAATTGTTTGTTGATATTGGTTCGGTTTCCGGTCCGAACACGTCACTATACTTTGTGTACAATTCGGTCAACTGACCCTTAAATTGATCTGGAAAATTTTTCTTTAGTTTCGAAAGTACTACTTCGGTTCTATTGTCTGGGATTGTGGTATGAATGTCATAATTTTTTAGATTTTCATATTGGACTTTGTTTACTTTGACCAATTGGTCGAAATTAGTTGCATTTAGAAGCCGAATGTATATATGTTTGGATGCTGCTATTGTATTTGCAACGTAAATTCCATTATGTATTTCCTGATTAGGAACAAATATGTAATCATTTACGGTATTAATGTCTATTTTCCGAATAACCTGTGATCTGGCTGGCAGAAGAACTGTATTGTTGCCAGCGCTATATGTTATCGGAACATATATTGGATAATTTAAGTTTTGGGGTCTAATTATAAACCAGTCTTCACTTGGTTTGAAATCCAGCTGACAATTGGATTTTTTTATAAAATCAATGCCTATTATTCCATCACATGGTATTGAAAAATTTGAGTCTACCAAATGGAATTCATGTGGAATAATATATTTTGTTGATTGAAGTTGTATTGAGGTTGTTCCTTGAGACTTTATTACACCTTGGCCTATGCCTTGGATGGTTATTACTTTTTCGTCCTGAATTTTGAAGTTATCACAATTTACTTTCAAAAGTGAGATATCTGCACCAGTATCTATGAGGAATGTTAGTTTATTTTCAGTTGAATGATTATTGAAAGTTACGAATATATTAAGACTGTGATTGATGGAATGAACTTTTGCATTTATAAATTGTTTCCTAAAGGGTTCTGTGAGTTTTCCGACGTATTTTGCGCCATTCTCACATTGCTGTTAATGTTGCCCTGATTGAAGTTGCTTCGGCCTCTTCTTCCTCCACGGTTATTATAGTTATTATTATTGTTATTGTTGTAATTTCTGCCTCGGTTGTAATTATTGTTGTTGCTATTTCTGCCACGGTTATGACCTCGGCCTTCTCTATTATAGTTATATGCACCTCGTCGATAAAATAGTACAGTGTTACTGTGACCTGTTATCTCCATGCAACTGTTTACAAATTTAGAAATGGCATCATTCATGTTTGTGAATGTGCCTGCTTGCATGATAAGTTTTACTTTATCAATAGAGTAATTTTGTGTCATGGCTTTTACAGGTGTTGTAGTGCTGTATTTATTTGCAAGGGATTGACTGAGACCTTCACTGATATAGACGCCTTCTAGGGCCTTTGTCAGTTTCTCCACCTCTTGGGTGTATTGGTTGGCCGTTTTATTTTTCTGTTGCAGATTGAGGAGTTTGGCAGATATAACTTCTACTGATTCTCCTTTTACTGCACTCGACAGTTGGGTAATGATTGCAGCAATTGTCTGCTCATTACTTATAAGATTCCTTGCATGGCCTTTAAGTTTAGGTTTTATAAGGCTTATCGCTGTTATCTCATGCGTGCCTTTTAAAGTGTCTAGTAGACCTAGAGCATCTATAAGACTTTGCAAATTTTCATGCCTACCATCAAACTCTAGTATCAGAGATGTGGCTAGCTTGATAAATTCTGTTAATGTCTGTGTCATCTTAGAAATTGTTATTTTTCTGGCCTATTTTCAATTCGATCGCTTCCTTCTAGGGTTTCAATATCACTATCGGATTCAGCGTCGCTTGATTGAATAGATTCGTCCAGTCCTTTAAACTGGTCGGGATCGAAGTCCACCAATTGACTAAGACTTTCTGGCACGTTAATCAGAATATGTCTTCTCTTTCTGATATTAGTTAATCTTGTGTTTAGGGATTTTATCACGCCTAAACATTTCTTAAGGTGCTCAGCTGTGAGTCTATTTGTATATTTATTTACTAAGGTAACTATATTATTGTATTCCCTTACTACTATCTCTGTATAATATTTCAGCGTTTCTGTTTTTATTACTGCATCTTTATTTATGCATTTATATGATTTATCAAACTTGTCAGTTCTTCACTTGCATTCGTTGATAACGGACGTGTCGCGCTGTGCATAAAGTCATAAAGTTCTGCTTAACTAGTGACCACTTGTAATCTTGAATATTCTAACATATTATCTCTTTGGGCACTGCATGCAGTGCCGGCCCAGCGAACGGTAAAAAGAGATAAGAAAGTCAATTTAAACAAGCAAACACTTGCCTATTGGGCAAGCCTCTGCCCTCGCTCTGCGATCAGCCGCAAACGAGGGACAAAAACAATAAAAATTAACTGAATTAGGCAATCACATTTTTGTGATAAACAAAAACGAAGATTTGCAAATTATGGAGGGTGATTTGTCTGCTCAATCCAAGCTTTCATATAAGCTGCGGAGTCATGAGAAGATGAAAGAAATAGCTGGAACATCTGCTGAACTGCGTGCTAGTTTGGCCAATGATTCGAAGAATTCCCTTCAATCAAATAACTACAGTAACAACTGGACTGCGGTTACTTGTACTCCAACAACTAGTACTATAACAATTCCCAACAGTAGCCTTCAAACAAAGTACTCAACAGCAACAGCTACAACTGTTAGCTTACGTTCTACGAACATTGAACTCCCACTGCAGCCCTTTCAAGCTCAGCACTCAACCAACCCCAATTTAAAGATTGCACTTTTCAAGTTCCAATTGTCAGCCTTCGCAAAAAAAAAAAACGAGCTGATAAGGTTGCAAAAACAATCCAAAAAACTAAACCATCTCAGGCCAATTCCAACAAAAGTCGCCAAAGCAATTCTTTTGTCACCAACTCACCGACAGCGCTCAAAAATAATCGTTTTTCAGCATTAGCTGAAGAAGCTGACGCGCTAATGGAGCTCGACGAGCATCATCACCAAGAGCAACAAGTTACAGATGAATCCTACGAAGTGGATAACGAACAACATAAGAATACAACTCCCAAACCTCCAGCTATCTGCGTGCCGCACGTGAGCAAAATGGAAAAACTGGAGCAGGCAAACCATGCTGTGGTCGCACTAGATGGCTACGATATTCGCACTTCTAGGTCTAGTATCTCTCGCATATATACCAAGAACTCTACTGTATTCCGTGCAGCTGTCAATATGCTCTCAAACGAGAAATGTGAATTCTGGCATCACCAGCTAAGGGAGAATAAACCTTTTAGACTGGTGTTAAAAGATATTCATCCTAACACATCAAAAAGCTTAAGCCGGCAGCAAGACTACCAGTGAGTGGTCTTCCCAACAATTCCAAAAAGCGAATCAAAGCCAAAACAATCAATTTATATCTCAGGCTGCAGTGAGAAATGGCTTCTCATATGCAGACGTGACCAGGCCAGGAAGAGAGATGCAGCAAAATATGCCAACAATTCAACCTCGGGTGCGGACACGCGAATCTAACGATAACCAACACTTCAGTGACAAATTTTACACACTCGAAAAAGCGATCCATGACATAAACGCAAGAATGGACCAAATGCTTAACCTGATACAAGAAACAATTGAGGCAAACAAAGCCTTCCGTGAAATAGTGCAGAAACTTATTTCAAAATGATTGTGTCACAGTTAAAAATCGGATTATGGAACGCACGAGGATTGGTCAACAATGTTGATGAGCTTAACCTTTTCCTAAGTGCTAATGCTATTGATATAATGCTAATAACAGAGACGTACATGCGCTCTGGGTAAAAATATACTTGCCAGGATATGACAAATATTACGCAAACCATCCCAGTGGTACTTCCAAAGGCGGCTCCGCAGTGTTGATTCGAACAAGCATATCTCACACTGAAGTTGAGCCCATCTCATGTATGAACTTACAAGTAACTAGTATAAGAGTGCCGACGACCGCTGGTTGCATCACGATCTCCTCGCTATATCTTCCGCCCAATATGTTGTGGACCAAAGCTTATTTCGACCAACTTTTTGCGACTTTAGGCAACAAATTCATTGCAGGCGGTGACTTCAACGCAAAACATCCATGGTGGGGTAACCTTAGATCATGTACTCGGGGAAAACATCTCCATGAGGCCATTGTGAGCAGCTCGTGTCAAATCCTTGCTACCGGCGAGCCAACTTTCTACTCATATAACACTCGACTTACCCCAACTGCCTTAGACTTCTTCATCGTAAATGGGATTTCCTGGAATAAACTCTCCTGTGAAATGTCATACGATCTCACGTCTGATCATATACCAATCATAGCCACATTTTATCACGCTGCCCAGTTTAAAACTCGAACTCAGCGGCTTCTTCCGTCAGGTTCATCTGTTGAGTTCTTTAGAGCTGAGCTGGACAGGAAAATGAATCTGAACTTGCAAATATGTAGTCCGGAAGATATTGATGATGTTGTATCGTTACTTATGGACAATATAAACAATGCAGCTAATTGTGCCGCCCCGAAGAATTTGAATTTACCTAGCCATGTTTGGAAAGATCAGCTTTCAGCCACTACTGCAGCTCTCCTATGTCTTAAAAGAAGAGTGAGAAAAGAATACGCGAGAACTGGCGATGATCGTATTTTGCGAATATTTAAAAGACTTTCAAATCGTTAGCAAAAGGTTCTGAAGAGAAATAAACAAATACAAATTGATGAACTCCTCGAAAGTGCAGGTACTGACGCTTCCTCGAAGTACACTCTTTGGAAGTTAACAAACCGATTTGAAAGGCAAGTCAACGTAAAAGCCCCATTAAAAGATCCTGAAGGTGGATGGTGTTATTCCAATCGACAAAAGGCAGAAGTATTTGCTAACAGCTTGGAGGAAAGATTCAAGCCCTTTAATATGACATCCGATGAAAGCCGAAGCTCAGTGGAAGTCTTTTTGGAAACCCCCTTCCAAATGGCTCTTTCTGCAAGGCCGGTGACGTTCCAAGGGGTCAAGCTTCAAATAAAGCATCTGAAGATTAAAAAATCACCAGGTAACGACGTTTTGGACAACAGGACTGTGAGCCGTAAATAGGCTACCAATAAATTTTAAAAGCACTCAAGTTTACAGTTCAAGTTTTATTCATTTATTTTCAATTATCAGAGAGCTTTAAAATTAATATATGTCTTGGCCGCCTAATACTGACTGGCTGCCAAATGCACATGTTCTAATTTTAATATCTAGTGAATATCGTAAAGACCAGTTAGGCGATAGACGTACATCGCACAAAAGGGATCAGCGATTAACGTGCGTACGTCGCACAAAACCGATAGGCCGATCATTTAACCCTATATGGCTCTCTAGTTAATTTTTTGGACTTAGCGGCAACAAGGACAATAAAACTTTTGCCTTCTAGAGCGGTTCTGCTTATTGTCTTGATTCTCAATAATGCTCTAAGGCTGGGATACTTTCCAAAGGCGTGGAAATCTGCCAAAATCTCCATGATCCCTAAGACAGGAAAACAACTTACTGAAGTAGATGGATTTCAACCGATTAGCTTGCTCTCAGCTCTGGGGAAGATGCTTGAACGAGTAATCCTAAATCGGATTTTACAGCTTGAGACCGTGAAGCATGCAATTCCAAAGTGGCAGTTTGGGTTTCGCAAACAACATGGTACCCCAGAACAGCTACACAGAGTGGTTAACTTTGCACTAGAAGCTATGGAACACAAGGAGTATGCTGTAGCAGTTTTCATGGACATCAAACAAGCCTTTGATCGCGTGTGGCACCCTGGACTGAAATACAAGCTGAAAAGCCTGCTTACACCTCAGCTGTATCAGATTGTTGCTAGCTTCCTTGATGGAAGATCTTTTACAGTCTGCGTCGATGGTGAAATATCCTCACCCAGGCCTATTTATGCTGGAGTCCCCCAAGGCAGTGTCCTGGGGCCTACGCTTTATTCGCTTTACACATCCGACATGCCAACCTCGAGATCGGTATCTTCAATAGATAACAGCGACGTACTGATTGCCACCTACGCTGATGATACTGCGGTGCTGGCAAGAGACCGGAGCATCTTCACTGCCACTAGTGCGTTGCCAGAATATGTCCACAGTTTTGAAACATGGACAAATACTTGGAACATATGCGTCAACAGCAGTAAATGTGTCTGCATAACATTCACAACTAGGGCTCAAAGCTGTCCAGGCATAACTATGCTTGGCACAACGCTGAGGCATGTTCCCTCTCAAAAGTATCTGGCAGTCGTCTTAGATAGAGGGCTAAGTTTTGGTCCACACACGAAAATGGTCAGACACGCAGTGATGACAAAAGCCAAAAAAAATGGCCTGGCTTCTGTCTCCCATAAATAAGCTGTCCCTTACAAATAAAATGGCCATCTACAAGACAATTTTAAGCCCTATTTGGAAGTATGCGCTACAAGTTAACGGCATGGCAGCAAAGACTCACCTCAACCAAATACGAGTTGCACAAGCGAAAATTCTAAGAGCAATCTGTGCCGCGCCCTGGTACATGCGAACTAGGGACATCGAGAGGGATCTAGGAATCCCTAAATTCGGAGACGTGATGCAAAATCACTCAGCTAAATACTTCTCAAGAATCAGCAGTCATCCCAACCCCCTGGCAAAGATGCTAAGAAGACCCTCCTAAGAAAAGAAGACTGAAAAAGTGTCACCCCCAGGATCTTCCATTTAGATCCCTTGTTTAAATTAACAATACAAAAATAAAACAAAAATTTATACTATAATTTAAAACTAGAATGTATCCACTGTCGCTGCCATAAGTGCCTTACCATCCCAATACTTAAATAACCAAAAGCCGGCCTCGCTGTCGTCGCTGCTGCTGTTAATGCTGCCGGTCTGTTGCTGTTGTTATGCACTGCATTCTTGGTGGTATGTTGCAGATTTGGGTTCCTAGGTTGTCGCTCGATTAGCGGGTTCCCACGGCGGTGTTTCTGCGCACTCCGCGCACGTGTCGGTGATAAGGCTAATAGGAGTCTTTGTTGTTATCAATTATATTGTTAACTTGTATAAGCGTTAGATCTTATTACTCGGGCGCTGGAATGCTTATGTAGTTGTTGGTGGTCTTTTGGGTATTTGTATATTTACATTTACTATGACAAAGTGTCACAATGTATTTACGCTAAGTTATACCCAATCATTATGTTGGAAGTGTAGATATGCTACATCTCAATTCTTTTAAATTCTTATTATATTTTTTCCTTCAAATTTTTTAATACATTTTTTCTTTTTTTTTTTAAATTCTGCACTTAAAAATTTTTTTTAAATTTTCTACTATTATTTTTCCAATTTTTCTTAAAAATTTTCGATAGGTTTTTCTTTTCTGTTTTCAAATTTTGCATTTAAAAATTTAATATTTTTTCAATGGGTACTCTCAAAAATTTTTAATAGATTTTTTTCTTTGCTTTCACTAAAAACCGCATTCCGGCGACTCTTCAGTTTTGTGTTCTTGGATGTCTTCCTTTTCCTCCTGTGGCGGTGAGGCTTAGTGGCGTAGCGACGGGCTACTTGGGATCCTCTGATAGCTCTTTTGTTAACTGTTGTCCGCGAACGGATACCGGCTCACTAAAGTTGAAAGGTTGATAGTTCGTCTTTTGCGCGAGTTACCGCCGTCGGGCTGGAGTGGTAACGTTGTGATGGTTATTTTTATTTTTGGTGATATTCACTAGTCGCTATTTTTATAAGGCGATCTTTAACATGTGAAAATACTTTAAGTTCTGCTAGTCAATATGTTTTAATTCCGAACAAATAAAACAAGTGCTCACTGATTCGATGCAAAATAAGTTCTGCTGACCAGTCAGCATTATCCAGGATGTGTGGTCGATATTTGATCAGACTAAACAATGATGTTGCAGTTGACCCATTTGATTCACCCTTCCCGGTTCATTGTACTAGGGAATTTTGATGGGCTCTGGAGTGGCTAGCAGTTTCCCAGTCGTGGTGGTTTAGCGGGTGAGAGGGGCGTATCAATGGTAACTCCTCCCCCCCCCTAGTTCGAAGCGACGGCCATAGCGAAGGTATCATCGGAGTGTAGATTGGCAGATGGGGCTCAGGTTGGACATGTATTATATGTTGTGTCGTCGATACAACCAACCGATAAGTGTCATTATTGCGACGAAACTGATTAGGGAGTATAAGGTCCATGCATGCCGATTGGTGTTGTGGTGGACGTTTAGGACTGTATTAGACAATTCAATGGCCTCCAAGTGTAATTTTTATTGTATTGTTTTTAATTAATTTTCGTACTGGTGGTAAAATAAATTCAATATGTTCCCAGACGGTATCTTCTTCGTTGTCGTAAGTGATGCCATTAATTTTCATTGATTCATTTGAATATCTGACCAATGCTGAACCATTGATGTTATGTACGTCGCCATTTGATTGTTCTATTTTCAGGTTGTCTGCATTATAAACAAAAATGTATCCTTTTTCGGCTTCAAAAATGTCAGTTATGGGGCCTGATTCACGAATATTGCAATGGCTGGTTTTTCCCAGCAATAGATGCTCGACACATGTATTATCTTGTGGGGTGTCGGAAAAATAATTTTTGTCGCAAAGAAATAGATTGTCTACTTTAGGGCATTTATGTGTCATGTGGTACATCTTATATTTCCCATTATAAGCTAAGTAATTAGGGGTTGTTACAAAATGTGTTTTATTTATTGCCAAGAAAATTATTTTTGCGAGCTTATAATTGGATTGTTTAAAAATTGAGATCTCAATATCAAAGATTGTGTTTTGTTTATAATTTAGTGTATTCATTGTTAATAGGTTATACATTTGTTGTTCTGAGTTTATTTTAATGTCTTGGTTTCTAAATATTAATTTTATTTTATTTATTTCTTGTTCGTTTAAAATGAATTTTGGGAAGGGTTTGCCAACAACATGCTTTCTGCGATATTATCTAAGTGGTTGAGTAATAATTCTAGATTATAACTTATTATATTTATGTATTGTAAGTTATTCAATGTTTCTTCTTGTTCGTTTAGTTGTTTGTATATTTGATTTTGTGTGTTTCTAAAGAATTCGCTTATTAAAACTTGTTCATTATTAGAATGATTGGTAATATTCTCGAATCGAATTAGTATTTCGTTATTAAACAAATTTTGTTTTTCAAGGTTATTATCGATATCATCAGAGTCTTGTTTAAATTTGTTAATTTCGTTTTCTATATTTTGTGCGTCATTAGCGTCCATATAGCCAGTGACGACTTTTATAAGACTGCCTAGACCGTTAAATAGGCCTCGTTTTTTCCTATTGATTGGGGTAATGGTGTTTCATTTTAAATGGGCTTGATTTAGTTTGCCATTTAGCAGCTCTACTGAATTTGTTATAGTGTTATCGGGTTGTAATCTATCTATAGTTGTTTGAAATTGGTCTAGCCAATTCCTGTACTCTTGTTGGTTAATTACATGGCTGATTCTTTTGTATCTCTCGATCAGGAGAGCCTGACCTATTTCTATCTTAGCTTAGGGGTGTTATCGTTTAAGGTTTGGATAGAGACGGCCCAAGGGTGAATCTGAAATGCCAATTTGATTCGATTATTATTGTTATTATTTAACTCTGATTTATTCTGTTTTTGTTTCTTTGCTGTGATTAGAGTATAACCTTGGTCACGTAAAACTTTATGTATTGAAAATCTTGGTGTAGTTTTGTTTCTTCTATTTTCTTTTCTAAGGACTATGGTATCAGGCTCCGCAGGGGTGGGGTCTACTCGGTTTTCGTTTAATTTGAGAGTCCGTTGGGATATGTCCAGAGCCAATTTCTTTTTTATTTCTGGGTACAGTTTTTCTCTGAATTGGTTAAGTTTGCTTAGAAAGTCGTGTTCGTTATTAAATTTGGTAGTTTGGTCGAATATGTGTGTTCTCCCGTTAAATAATTCAAAAGGGGTATGTTTAGTGGCAGAATGTATTGCGTTATTATAGGTAATCAAGGTTTCTGAAATAATTTCGTCGTGATCCGTATTTGTTTTGCTTGTTTTTTTGGCATCTAGGATTATTCTATATATCTCTGTGAGTGTAGAGTGTAAGCGCTCTACTGGTGAGTTGCTTGAAGATTGTTGAAAAGATGTTGTGTGTAACTCACTATTGTATTGAGTGCAAAATTTAGCGAACATTTTGCTTGAAAATTCCGACCCTTGGTCATAAACTAATTTCTTGGGAAGCCCGAATGAACAGATAAAATTTTTGAGGGCTTTGATGACGTTTACGGAAATTCTATTGTTAATTGGGTAAGCTGCTGCAAATTTTGAAAATTTATCTATGATGGTTAGGTTATAGTTTTTGTTGATAGTGTAAATGTCGATGTGTATAATGTCTAATGGTTTTGAAGGAATTTCTGGAATTTGGTATGCGACTTTTTGTGGTTGTCTATCGTATTTTAATTTTAAGCAAGTTTCGCATTCTTTGATAATTTGTGTTATTTTATTTTTCATATGTGGGAAAAAATGGTGACGTTTTAGATGTAATAGTGTTTCATCTATACCTCTGTGATTATTTTTTGAGTGGTATTCCGTGATAATTTTTGTGATTTCTGAGTCGTCTGTACTCTCCGGAAGGAAAGAAAGGGCTCTTACAAGTTTATATGTGCCAATGTGGAAGAAATAGGTTTCAAAAGCTTTTTCTATCATAGGGAAAATTTCGTCTGGTGCGAATATCGCACAAGTTTTAGTGATTGTTTGAGTATGTTGACTATGTCGTTATATTCAAACAGTGGTTTGGAAAATTCTCTCCGAAGTTTGTGTTTGATTGGTGTTTTAGTATTACACCCGTTATTTGGGTCTATTTATAATATTAATTGGATGTTGAATTCGTTAAGTGGGGATTCTGAAATAGGGCAAGTCGGTTTAGATGCAGGAAGTGTTTCGCTATGATTAACTGATGCCTCTATTCGACTGAGTGCATCCGCTATGACATTTTGGGATCCCTTTTTGTATACGACATCAAAGTCGTACTCCAGGAGTTGTAATCTCCAACGGATAATTTTTGAGTTTGGTTGTTTAAAGTTCATAAACCAAGTTAATGGTTTGTGGTCAGTGACAATGGAAAATTTTTTTTCCGAAGAGGTAAGGCCTAGAGTATTCGACTGCCCATATGATAGCGGACATTTCCTTCCATGGTTGAATAATTTACTTCTGTATCCGACAAGGTTTGCTAGCAAAACAAACCGCTTTGTCGTTTTGTAGTGTTCCCTGTGATAAAACGGCTCCTAATGCAAAGTTACTTGCATCAGTTGTTAAAATAAAAGGTTTTGAAAAGTCGGGGTATTGTAGAATGGGATCATTTGAGAGTAAGGTTTTACAGAATTCGAAGGCTTTAAGGAATTCGTCTGTTATTTCAACAGATTATTTCACTTTTAATTATTTGGTCATGGGTTGGGTAATTCTGGCAAAGTCTTTTATAAATTTCCTGTAGTAACCTAATAGACCAAGGAAGGATTTAATAGATTTCCTGTTTGTGGGACATGGGAAATTTTTGATTGCGGTTGTTTTGTTTGGGTTTGGCTTGTGTAATTATATGGCCCAAAAAATCCGTTTCTTTTCTAAGGAAATCGGGTTTTGTTCATTGTATTTTGAAATTGGGATTTCTGAGTTTCTCGAAAACAGATTTAAGGTGTGTAAGATGCTCTTGTAAGGATGTTGAAAATATTATTATATCATCTAGGTATACTAGGCACACAGATCCCACTAAACTTCCTAACATTGTCCATTACTCTCTGGAAGGTAACGGGAGCGTTTTTTAAGCCAAATGGCATTCTAACGAACTCATAGTGGTCTCCTTCCGCAGTGAAAGCGGTTTTGGCTGTGTCTTTAGGGTTCATCTCTATCTGATGAAATCCGCTAGCTAAGTCTAATGTGGAAAAATATTTTGCTTTGCTTATGCGATCTAAGATGTCGTTGATATTGGGTATAGGGTATCTGTCGGAAATTGTTTTATCATTAAGTTTTCTATATTCAATAACGTGACGTCACTTTTGTTCACCGGTAGGAGTACTTTTTCAGGTACTACCCAGACGGGGCGCTCCAAGGGGAACAGCTGGACTTAATTATGTCTTGGTTTAACATGGTTTCAATTTGTTCCTTTACTTCTTCTTTATGGATGAACGCGTATCTATATGATTTAACGTGAATATGAGTTTGGTCAGTAGTTTGGATAGAGTGTGAAATTTTATTTGTAAAAGTGAGAGGAACGTTTTCATTATAAAAAATGAAGCCGAACGTTAAACTCGGGCGCGGCTGAGTTTGGGATACCCTGTACCTAGTAGACGGAATTTTAAAAAAAAGGTGGCAACCCTAGTCGGGTGGTAACCCTGGTCGCCTGCATTCACATAAAACCTCTGGTCTTAATATTCCTTTGAATCCAAAAACACAATGTTCACAATATTGCAAGCACGCCATCTATAGGACTGCTCATTCGGCAGTTTGCCAGTTAGGCAAGGGGAATTAAAATCTTGACCCTCAAAATTTGTTTTTTGTATACCTCGAGTAAATATGGTCCAATTTTAGTCATGTTTGATATCAATCGAAAGATTTTTAGATTCCTAACAACTTTTCAGAAGCAACTAATACTTAAATCCGAAAGGCTTAGAAATTATGTGGCTTTGAAAAAATGAGTGGGTGGAAGGGGGGCCGGGGGGAGAAAAAAAATAAACTTGACCAGCGTACACACATAAGGAGTCCGAATCCCAAGTTTGGTTATCCTAGCTCTTATCTAGGCGTACGCGCGGACAGACGGACAGACGGACAGACGGACGGACATGGCTATATCAATTTTTCTAGTCACCCTGATCATATTGTGGGTAACTTTGGGGGGTCTCCGACGTCTCCTTCTCTATGTTACATACATTTGCACAAAATTAGTATACCCTTGTACCTTTTTAGGTACAGGGTATAAAAATGTCAGAGAATTTTTTGCAAAGAGATATTAGTGCCTCGTTTTACTCTGGGGTTAAGTGTTCTACATAGAGAGATGGTATGAAGTTTGTGTACCCTTCAGATTGATGTAAGTCGAAAGAAATATTCAAAAGTTCTATATTGTGAGCTGTAAAATAGGGGGTTCCTTCAATGGGGTTTTCTAAATACAATAATTGATCTGAGTGATTGTAGTTTATTTTTTCAAAGACTGTGCTGTTATTTTGCAAATTGTAAATACCCCCGCATATTATTAGGTCGTTTTTAACAACAATGGTATCGTAGTGGAATTCGCCTTGGCTGTTTTGAGCCGGTAATGGTAATAAAACTTTAGTATGAGCTGAGATATTATAAACGTCTGAAGCATTATTATCATATTTAAACACATGTAAAGTAGATTTTGAAGTATTTAGTTGTGATTTAGGTAGGTCTATTTGAGCCTTAAGATGTGTTAGTAGGACCATCCCTATTAACCTATCGAAAAATGAATAGAACTTAACCGTAAAGGGTAGCAATGTTATTTCTCCTGAAATTCCAAGCTCTATCGGAAGCGGAAGGGTCGTTTGAGATCGCAACAATATGTTTCGTTTTCATGCTAGCTCCTAAGTTTGAATTCTTGTATTATAAGTTCAGTTCTGACTTTGTCTCCGACGCTACAGCTCCGCTTGGCTCGGTGTAATAAAGCACAAGAAGTAAACTCCTAATCTTTCATTGTCACGGCTCCGCCTGACACCTGATTAGTAAAAGCCGCGCGCGTTAACCGCCGGCCAATCTTAACATAATTTAATTGTCGCCCAACCAGTGGTATTTGACAGTGCGTTAGTCATTACCCACGAACCTAAAAAACTAAAGAATCTCTAAAAATCAAAAATCTAACTAAAAGTGAATAAAACTCAGCCACGTCAACAGGGCTGTAGTGACAAGCATCAAGTGCCAACAACAAAAACAAGTGCTTCTGACCACTGTTGCTTACAACAGAACAATCTCACAAGTGGCTGCTGCTGACCTACGTCAACACAGGCAGCACAGGGGAAACGTCATTAAACTCGCCTCTTGAGTGCAGTTGGCTGAGGTGCGCTATAGCGCAAATTTAATTTCACGTAACACCGAAGCCGCTGGAGCTCTTCGGGCAGCGGCTTATCGCCAGATTAGCGCGCGAGCTATCTGGACAGCGGGGAGGCAGAGACAAGCAGTGTACAACAACAGACTCCGACTTCAGTTTAGAACACAACACAACACCAAAAAATGTAAGTGGGCACCTTTCTTTAAACTCCTCTTAAACCTGCGAAATAAAAATAAGCATACAAACACAGTTTTTGCAAGTGTCTTTTCTTAAATGTAATCAAATAATAAAAAGTTTTAACATACGCGAAACTAGTAGTGGATTAAGTTGACGGAAGATAGTAAACTATTGGCAGTAAAAATATATAAACATTTGTTGAGTAATTACTAAAAGCGGCGCATCAAATGCATGCGCGCACAAATTTTTTTTTTCCGTCTGCCTTTGTTTCGTTTGTTTTGTTTGGTCGTTCAACGTAACACGATCCGTGGAATTTTGCAATTTTGTTGCCTCCGTCCTCAAGCGTTGTCTTCGAGTTTTTGTTGTTTATATTAGAGGCATATGAGTTTACGCTTCCTTTTCTATAGAACCACTCGCCGAAAGTGTAGTGATTCTGACTCTGATTGCGACAACCATCGCATTTGCTGCAATATTACGATGAAGTCGGCAAAAAGCTTACATTGTTGACTAATAAAGTCAACATATCATACGAGCCGGTCCTAGCAAAGGGCCTCTGCGAAAAGTTCCGCTAAGATGCACTACGTGTGTTTGTTTCGGAAGTCAAGCGTAGTCTCACAGATGTGCTGTTTTCAGCAAAGCCAAGGGACTTGCCGTCAGCTCTGGCGCTCGCGCAAGAGGTGGGATCGAACCATGAAAGATATGCGCTCGCTGCCAACTTCGCGAGGAGCATTGAAGAAAGAGAAAACAAGGCAAGTGCCCAGCAGCGGGTCAAAACACCCCAACAAGCAGAAGCGCAGGCAAGCGGGTCAAAGAACCCACATTTTAGTACGTAGAATAAGCAACAAGGCCAATCCGGCCAGCGAAATGCCGAGCAGGAAACTTGCGCCAGTGATCCAGAACCAATGGAGGCAGACCCTTCGCTGTCAAAATTTAGACAACCCACCCATGTCCGATCGCTCTAACGGAAAGGGCAAGCAACAAAGGGTGAATCATGTAACCCAAGATGCTGGGCAGGGTCAGAACTCGTACTCCGAAGCCGCCAACGGCGCTGTGGCGCAGATCGAGGACGATGCCGAAAACGACTCTGATGCCCTCAATTTTTTAGGGGAAAATCCTTGCTACCCGTCATTAGACGAAGAGTAGCAGGGCAGGATATGAGCTTCCTTATCGATACCGGCACGTCCAAGAATTACATCAGACCACACAAGGGGTTGCGTGGCGTCCGTCCGGTTAACTCGCCATTCACCTTGCATTCCATCCATGGCTCAACCACCGTCACACAAAAATGCTTTGTTGCGTTGTTCAACGTAAAAGCAACATTCTTCATTCTACCAGACTTGTCAACCTTCGATGGGATAATCGGTCTTGACTTGTTAGCTCAGGCTGGGGCGTCACCCTGTTTGGCCTCCGGTCAGCTCAATTGGGGTACGGAAGTTGAGAAAATCTTCTTCCACAAATGCACTGATGTGAACTTCACCGATGTGGATTGCTCAGATGCGCCCGCTTCGGTGCGGGAGACTTTTCGAAAATTATTAAGGGCCAGAAAAAAGGCATTTGCAGACCCAAACGAGGCTCTGCCATACAATTCTTCGGTGGTGGCCACCATCAGAACGGTAAGCGAAGAGCCCATCTATGCCAAGTTATACCCATATCCCATGGACGTAGCCGACTTCGTTAATAAGGAGATCCAAGATCTTCTAAGAAACGACATAATTCAGAAATCGGTATCTCCATACAACAACCCCATATGGGTAGTAGATAAAAAGGGCACCGATGATGCGGGCAACCGCAAGAAGCGCTTGGTGATATACCTTCGCAAGCTTAACGAGCACACCATTCCCGACAAATACCAAATGCCAAATATATCAATGATACTAGGCAATTTGGGTAAAGCCCGCTATTTTTCGACACTGGATCTCAAATCAGGATATCATCAGGTCGTACTAGCGGAGCACGATCGCGAGAAAACTTCTTTCTCGGTAAACGGGGGAAAGTATGAGTTTAAGAGATTGCCGTTCGGCCTCAGGAACGCCGCAGGCATCTTCCAGCGAACGATCGATGACATCTTACGGGAACAAATAGGCAAATTTTGCTAGGTTTATATTGATGACGTGATCATCTTCTCGCAAGACGAGGAGGCTCACATCAAACATGTAGAGTGGGTGTTAAAGAGCTTACAAGAAGCGAACATGAGAGTATCGATCGAGAAATCGTGTTTTTTTACGAAAAGCGTGAGCTTTCTTGGGTTCATAGTCACCAGTAACGGTGCAACAACGAACCCAGAAAAGGTCAAGGCCATAAAAGAATTTCCAGAGCCTAAGACGGTATTCGAAGTCAGATCGTTCCTGGGCCTCGCGAGCTACTATAGGTGTTTCATCAGAGACTTCGCTGCTATAGCAAGGCCCATTTCAAACTTATTAAAGGGCGAGCATGGAAGAGTTAGTAGGCATAGATCGAGGAACATTCAGGTGCATTTCTCTGAGTCCCAGCGAGAGGCGTTCCAAATTGGAGATGCGCAATATATTGGCATCAGAAGACGTCATGCTCAGCTACCCGGACTATAAGAAGCCATTTGATCTAACGACAGATGCTTCAGCCCATGGTATAGGTGCGGTGTTGTCTCAAGAGGGCCGCCCTATAACAATGATTTCAAGAACTTTTAAAGACAGTGAAGCCAACTACGCGACTAACGAGCGCGAGTTATTGGCCATCGTTTGGGCCCTGGCTAAACTGCGGCATTACTTGTATGGAGTGAAAGATATAAATATCTTCATTGACCATCAGCCGTTAACATTTTCTGTGTCGGAATCAAACCCGAACGCAAAAATTAAGAGGTGGAAGGCCCGCATAGACGAGTTCAATGCTCGTCTATTTTACAAGCCCGGTAAAGAGAACCTGGTAGCGAAAGCCTTGTCCAGACAACAGCTTAATGTACTGGAACAAGAAGAGCCCGAATCTTGCGCAGCAACGATTCACAGTGAGGTGTCTCTCACCCACACAATCGAGTCAACAGACAAGCCATTGAACTGCTTCCAGAACCAGATAATACTGGAAGAAGCACGTTTCCCGTCTACAAATACGTTTATTCTATTCGGGAATAAAAGACGCCACACGGTTAACTTCGTCTGCAGGGGGTCTTTATTAGACGAACTGGTAGACATAATCGTCCCAAGGGCCGTAAACGCCTTCCATTGCGATTTGCACACGCTCGCAATGATACAAGATGAGATAGTCCGGAGGTTCCCAGCCACAAAGTTCTGGCATTCCAGGAACCGTGTCGTGGACGTACTCAGAATCGAAGAAAGAATGGAAATCTTAACTGCTGAACATAATAGGGCGCACAGAGCAGCGCAAGAAAATGAAAAGCAGGTATTGTCGGAATACTATTTCCCGAAAATGTCCAAGCTGGCCAACGAGATCGCGCAGAATTGCAGGACTTGTGTGAGGGCAAAGTATGACAAGCACCCGAAAAAACAGGAACTCGGTGAAACGCCAATACCGTCAGATATAGGGGAAATGTTGCACATCGACATTTTCTCTACCGACAAAAAGTTTTTCCTCACTTGCTTCGACAAGTTTTCTAAATTTGCCGCCGCACAACCCATCGCCTCGAGAACTATTGACGACCTGAAGCCAGCGCTGCTTCAGCTCATTAACTTTTTCCCAAGGGCAAAGACCATTTATTTCGACAACGAACCGTCGTTGAAGTCGCACTCGATCGTGTCCATGCTGTGTAACAACTTTGGTGTAAGCGTTACTGATGGATATTCGATAGTTATCGAACATATTTTATATTCAGTCGATAAGTCTTATTATTATTATTATTAATTAAATTGTACACACTGAAATTGAATCGGAACGAATAATAAATGAACATTCCGAAAATTGAAATAAGCGTGCATACACTACAAATTGGCGACGAGCAAAAAAAGAAAATAAGAAATTCGTAATTACGTGCAAACGATAGTATTTATAATCAGTAAAATATGCCGGAATCAACCGTTGGTAATACCACAACAACTCTTTTCCAAACTTCAGCCTTGCCCGAATACTCAACAGCTGAACAATGGTGCATTTGGAAAGAGAGGTTAAAGATACACATGTGCGAAATAAATTGCACACAAGAAAATAAAAAGAAAGCAATATTATTGAAACCCATCGGAACAGAACCGTATCGACTACTTCACAATATCTGTAGTCCGAAATAACCCGTATCAAAATCGTACGAGAAATTATGTTAAATTCTGGAAAATCATTATACGCCACCGACGATCGTTTTCAACGAACGCAAAAATTTTTATATGGCGTTGAATTCAGAGGCAAATTCGGTGACGCAGTGGTATGCAAATTGGCTTTGAACTGCAAATTCGGTGCACAATTGGATGCCTTTATATTAGACAAATTTGTGACTGGTCTCCCAACAAAAATTTTCGACAGAATGTGCGAAGAAGATGAAACCCTAACCTTGGAGAACACATTGCGTAAAGCAATCATTATGGAAAGTAAAATTGCTTCAACAAGGAAAGAGACTGAAGTCAATGCAATCACAACACACTCCAAACCAATGTTCAATGAGAGGAACAACGAGAAGAAAAGAGATGGACGGCGAAATAGTAGCAGCAACAACAACAGGAAAAATAACTGCTCACATTGCGGATGGCGCAATCATGCCTCAGCAGACTGCCTGTTTAAAAATAGCAAGTGCTATATGTCGTAATTATGGCAAATGTGTTAACTACATTAATGATAAATTTAAAGATATTAATAATTCTGTTTATAGCATTAATCTAGGTATTGGTTCAACAATGTATAAAATTTCAGTTAGCATAGATAATGCAACTATGAATGTGGCTTGTGATTCCGGATCTCCATGTACGCTGTTCCCCAAACAGTTTTTGACTGATAAACAAATCACCAGAATAAGACGCAGCAAAAGTTATACTGGAGACAACATCAACTTAATTGGTGAGTTCGATGCATACGTTGCGTTCAACGGGACCGGGAAAATTTTTAAAAATAATTGTTTCAGAATCAGGCAATCAACCTTTGTTAGGTAGAGACTTTCTCAGAGCTTTCGGTTTTGACCTTATACAAGTAAACAGTGTCGAGACCAGTTCAAGCATTATTGATAATATCAAAGAGGAGTTCCATTCTTTATTTAACGGTGAACTAGGTGCATACAATGTATGCAAGATAACATTGCCCATAGATGAAAATGCGAAACCAATCTTTTTCAAGGCGAGATCCATTCCGTTGGCGTGGAGAACGAAAGTAGAAGAAGAACTTTTAGGTCTTATAGAAAAGGGTGTATTGGAAAGGGCAGAACATTCCGACTGGGGCACATCCCTGGTTCCCGTTTTGAAAACAGACGGCAAACTCAGAATCTGTGCAGATTATAAAGTCACCATAAACAAATGGCTGCTTGATTATAGATATCCCTTACCACGAATCGACGAGATATTTGCTAGTCTCAGTGGTGGTGTTATTTTTTCTAAATTAGATCTTTCTAACGCCAACAATCAGTTAGAGTTGGATGATATATCGCAAAGTATTTACACTTGGAGCACACACATTGGTGTATTTAAAATGGTGGAATTCCCAACGTAGTAGTTTACCAAGATGATATAACAGTCACTGGAAAAAATATTGACGAACATATAAAAAATCTAAAAATAGTGCTTAATAAGCTTCAGTCAGTTGGACTAAAATTAAACTTTAATAAATGCGAAGTCTTGAAAGACAAGGTATCATACCTAGGTTTCTCGATAGATAAAAACGGCTTACACAAAAATTCAGATAGGTGCAAAAATGTTTTACACTGTCCACTGCCTATAAGTGTAACACAAGTAAGAGCTTTTATTGGCATGGCTACCATTATTCAAAATTTATTGAGAATTTCTCACAGAAAATGTATCCCCTTTACGAATTACTTAAGAAACATTCCAAATTTGTGTGGTCAAAAGATTGTCAAAAGGCTTTTACCTTAATAAAACAAGAAATTAGTTCAGATCAAGTTTTGATTCATTTCGATAGCTCCCTGCCTATCATATTGTCTACGGATGCGAGCAATATAGCCATTGCTGGCATATTATCTCACAAACTGAGCAATGGTAATACTAGACCGATCGCATTCGTATCATGTTCCTTAACTAGTGCTGAGAGAAATTACAGTACCTTGGAAAAAGAAGCATTAGCTATTAAGTTTTGTATCACAAAATTAAAACAATATTTGTTAGGACACCATTTCACACTTAGAACTGATCATAAGCCTCTCAAGTATTTATTGGGCGAAAACAAAGATGCTATTGAAAGTAATTTCGTGAATTTCACTGAAAATAATAATCACCTACACTTAAGGAATTTCCAAGGAACGTTGAGAGACCCGATTCTTTCTAAACTTTTATATGCTATCAAAGTTGATAAAGTAGAATTTTTGAAGGGAAGTACCTTCGACTTTTTCAGAAGTAAGGCACAGGAACTGTCTGTTGAATCCAATTGTATTTTATGGGGTTATAGAACAATTATCCCTTTCAAATTTCGTAAATCTATTTTGGATGAATTACATAGGTCACACATGGGTATAGTGAAAATCAAAGGATTAGCCAGATCGTATGTGTGGTGGCCAAAAATGGATACTGATATTGAGAACATGATTAGGAATTGTATCCATTGTCAGGAGTTAGCTTCTAGCCCTGAAAAATGTGCCTTGATTCCGTGGGAACCTACCACTTCAACTTGGAGTAGGATTCACATTGATTTTGCAATTAAATCATTGAGAGAATTGTTTTGGCGTTATGGACTTGTAGACACTCTAGTTAGTGACAATGGTCGACAATTTACGTCTAATAAATTTAAGGACTTCACAACTAAAAATGGTATCAGACACGTATTAATTGCGCCTGGACACCCAGCTACTAATGGCCAAGCAGAAAATTTTGTCAAAACTTAAAAAAAAAAATCAATTACAGCATCAATGAATACAAACAAACTTGGTCCTAGATCGTACGTATGTATTGAAACGCACAATAATAAAGAAATTAAACGTCATACTAATCAAATGCTAAAGAAACAAACTGAAAGCGATGCTGATTTGGGTTCTGAGCGGCGTGGTGGAGAGAAAGAATCAGATCCACAAGAAAAGAATATCATGAAACTAAGAACACGAGTAGATGGCAAAGTAGTTAAGTAAAATTTAAGTTTCCATCAAATTTATAAATTTAATCATATTATCATAATATTAAGTTTAAATACTGCTTTCATATTGTAATCCGTATAAACATGTATATTGCATATTTGATATCGCGTTCTAAGCTTAAGTAGGGGCGTGATGGATATTCTATAGTTATCGAACATATTTTATATTCAGTCGATAAGTCTTATTATTTTTATTATTAATTAAATTGAACATTCCGAAAATTGAAATAAGCCTGCATACACTACAGCACAGCACAGCACTACTGCACAGCACCTCCAACGGGCAGGTGGAGCGTTACCATAGCACGTTGCTGGAGCTAGCCAGATGCATAAAGATAGACAAGGGCATAAGTGATACGGTCGAAATAGTAATGTTGGCCACTACCCAGTATAATAAGTCGATTCACTCGGTCATCAACAGGAGACCGGCTGAGATCGTCCTAAAACACCCTGATGAGCCACAGGTAGATATCCACAATAGGATCCAGAAAGCTCAAACCGCGCTAAGGGCCAGAGAAAACGCCTCGCGGCAAAATAGGGTATTCGATGTTGGCGGAAAGGTGTTGGTAAAATCCAACCGAAGACTCGGCAACAAGCTCACGCCGTTGTGTGAAGAAAGAGCTGTAGAAGCGGACATGGGGACCACGGTCCTTATTGAGGGGAGGGTGGTCCACAAGGACAATTTAAAATGACGCGCCCAGTAGCGAGGTCAGTGTACCGCTTAATTATAAATTTTTTTAGCCACTTGGCGTAATTTTTAATAGATCTAAGCGTAGCGCCATCCGCGCACATCATATTCTTAAGCATTTTTATTATTATTGGTGTTGGGTTCCCCCTTGTCTACAGAACAGAAAAATCAACCATTTAAACTTTCACCCACAGGACCAATCTTATCCTTCTCGTGTCTCTATTATAGGCATCGGCTCACATCACCGATGATTTGCGCGCCAAATACATTCCCATAGTCGATGGCCAGATCTTGGTGTGGGAGAATTCCGCCTACGTGAGGCACTCCGCGAATCTTTCGGAGTACGCACGTGTGGTAGAGGAGACGGTTAGTCTGCTTGGCCACTTCCCGCAGTCACACATGACAAAGTTGCTGAATGTAGATTCAGCACACCTCCGGGACTTGCTGGATGTGCTGGGCGCGCACCATCGAGTGGCCAGAAGCTTGGACTTCCTGGGCTCCATACTAAAGGTTGTAGCCGGCACACCTGATGCCGGCGATTTGCAAAACAGTAGGGTCGTAGAGGCGCGATTGATCGACGCGAACAATAGGCAAATAGAAATCAATACAAAAATCCAGAGTCAAATTAATAAACTAACTGCCACCGTCAACTTAATCCTCAAGACAGCAAAAGCGTCGCAAATTGACACCGGTCATTTGTATGAAACGTTGCTCGCGAGAAATAGAATGCTCATGATGGAGCTTCAGAATATAATGTTGGCCGTGACACTTGCAAAAATGAACATTGTTAACCCAAATATTCTTGATCACGCAGATTTGAGATTTGGCTAGAGGAGCCCACCATCACCCCCATAGGGGACCTCATGTCCGTATCGTCCGTAAAGGTTCTGCAGTCCAATAACGCATTACACTTTATAATTAAATTTCCGATAATAAAGTTCGCCTGTAAGAAAAATACTATTTTCCCCGTCAGTCACGAAGGAGCCATGCTACGCTTAGATGATGGCGTTATCGCAGAGTGCGACAACGAGATCTACACCGTCAAAGCTTGGACCGCATCAACCAGCGCCACCTTCTGTCAGCTATCATCAGGCAGCTCATGCGCGAAAGAACTTCATGCAGGCGGCACGGCGCACTGCGAAATTCAATCCAGCAGCCTGGATCCCATCACCTATGTAGATGGGGGATCGTCATCATCAACGACAGGGCCGCCAAGGTACAAGTGGACAACAGCTCTGAAATCTGGGTGCATGGTACGCACCTTGTTACCTTCACCCGACGTGCCGTCATTAACGGCATTAGCTAACTAAAGCTAACGTCGCTCCCACGGGGCCATTAAATACGACAACATCGGCATACTGCAACGTGAGCATTATGCCGGATGTCGTTACGTAGCCGGTAGACACTGCTTAATTGCGTGGCCGCTACGAATTTGAGATCGCAACAATATGTTTCGTTTTCATGCTAGCTCCTAAGTTTGAATTCTTGTATTATAAGTTCAGTTCTGATTTTGTCTCCGACGCTACAGTTCCGCTTGGCTCGGTGTAATAAAGCACAAGAAGTAAACTCCTGATCTTTCATTGTCACGGCTCCGCCTGACACCTGATTAGTAAAAGCCGCGCGCGTTAACCGCCGGCCAATCTTAACATAATTTAATTTATACAAAGAATTTGATTGAGATTTAAAAGGGTTATTATTACTATTGTTCCCAGTGTTGTTTCTACGGTTTTGGTTGTTCTGTTGTGTATTTGAAGACCTAGATTGGTTTGAGTAGGGTGAGTGTCGGTTATAACGGTCACAATAGTTGTTTCGGTCGTAACTGTTGTTGTTCCTTTGATTGTCCCTGCTTTTGTTTCCGCCATAGTTGTTATATTGAGGCTTATTGCGGTATAAAGATAGTTCGATTTGGCATAATTCGTAAGCTTTTTCTATGGTTGGGTTTTTTAGTCTAATCAGGGTCTTAAGGGGTTCCCTTATTCCTGACATGAAGTCGTTAAGGCATGCTTCATTATAGACATGTTTTTTAGCTTCCATTACTTGGTTACTTTGTTCATTATTTTTCATCACCAAAAAAAATTGGCTCCTGAAGTTAGTTATACAAAAAAATAGTTGTTTTAGGCCCTGATTGTTGGAAAATGCTCCAAGTTCGGTTAATAAGGTAGCTTCACCTTTCTTGATAACGTACAGGCTTAATAGATTATTCTTGATATCATCCCAATTTAATGGGGTGCCTATAGTGTCTAATTCCTCATCCGCTCTTCCATTGATCTTCAGTCTTATATTCCTCAAGGTGAGCAACCCATGGGGTGTTTGGTCTGCTCCTCTGATAAGCATAAGTATTTCCTCAACAACTGTGATGAGCCTATCTAGTTGTCTAGGGTTCCCATCGAAAGTTGGCAAGCGATCAACATAGGTCATGACATAATCTGGATTAGGGAGTATGGAACCGAATCCACTGACCGTAGTGGCGTGACTGGGTGAGGGAGCAGGGCCAGAAGCATTGCCTGAGTCGGTCATTTTAGAGGGTGTTTTGGATTTTCGGGGTTGAACAGCTGAAGTTTGCAATTGGAGTTCTTCGGTGATAGAGGGAAGGGAAGTTGTAAGTTGTGCTGTTCGTGATCTAGTGGCAGCTGGTACCCCTAAAACAGAACGCGTAGTCTTTTTAATGTTATCGGCAAATTTCCTTGACAATAAATAGTGGTATGATTGCCAAAGGATTTACTTTTTATAATGAACAAGTTTTTACTCTTTGTTTTTTTCTTTTTTTGTGTAAAAATTTTTTTTTTTATATTTGTGTGTGCGTGATAATATAAATTTGTGTTGGTGTAAATGTGTGTGAATATATTTTCCTTAATATTAAGAATGTAAAAAAGTGTGTATGTTGTTGATAATGGAATTTAATTCCTGTAATGTAATATACAAGTCTGTTATTTATTTGTTTAGAATAGAAAAAATTTGTGTAATTGAAAGTAAGGAGTAATCATATGTGTTTTCAAAGAGATCGTTTTGTATACATTTGTGAATACTTTGTAAATAAAAATTTTCTATATATATTTTTTTGTATTGTTGTCAAGGTTTAACAACGATTTAATGCTCGTTTAGTAAGTGGAATGATTGGGCATGAGGAATTCAGAAATAGAATTTTATAAAGCTTTGCATTTTATATTTGTTTATGTTGCGACGGCATGGAATATCAGCGTTTGATTCCGAGCCGCCGCAACTTTGTCGAAAGAGTCTTTGTATAGAAGACTGTGTTTGTAAACATTGTGAGGTTTATGTTATTGCTACTCATTCTTTTACTTTGTTTTGTTGTTTCTTTTCTTTTCTTTTTTTTTATTTATGCTACAACGTCAACGATTATCTGCGTTAGATTTCGAGACGCTGAAACATATTTGATTTGATATATATATATATATATATATATATATATATATATATATATATATATATATATATATATATATATATTTACGAGTTTCGACTTATTATTTCAAAGAAAAAGACCAATCTTCTGTGTTGATGTACTTTATGGAAACGCTGTCTAAAAACTAACTTAAAATTATCCAAGCGCTCACATTTAAACCTATGCGCTTGGTGTTTTTGGGTTTTTTCCATTCTTATTTACTTTTGTATTCTTTTGTTTCACACGACAAGTGGACGCGTTTTGAGTCGGATTCATATTTCAAGCATAGATAAAAATGTGAAGTGCTCATAATGCATCCTCGTGGGAATGCATTTTTGTTATTTGTTATTTTGTTGGTTTTACGTTAATTTGTGTTTGAGTGATTTATGTAATAGTATGCTGGGTTATGCAGAACCGTGTTCGAGTATGGGTATGCTGAACATGCCACTCCCCCACGCCTTAGATGCGAGTCTGTTCTGAGACGTCTGCATTTGGGTAGAGTTTAGGCAGAATTTCATTTGTATTTATGGTTTCTGATCTTGGTGATTGTTTGTACTTGATTATTAATATACTGGGCAAGGTTTTAAACTTAAATATTAAGTAGATCGTAACTATTATTGTTAATACGATTACAATGATAAGAATATAATTTTTATTTTCTTTATTAAGTTGAAAAATAATTTTTTTCAATTCCTTATGAGCAAATGGCTCTAATTTGGTTATATTATTCTTTAAAAAGATTTGTTTTACATCGTAATTATCGTTTTGAAAATTTGAGACAACAATATCTCCCAACTTAACAGTACAATTTTGTAATCTTATTAAATTATTACCCTTCTGCCTAATGATTTTCTTGGATTCACAATTCTGTGAAAGAGTATTTTCTTTGAGATTCCATGTGATCCGAATATTTGGAATCACAAACTTTATGATTTCTTCTTTAGGACACTTCTCTACTATGCATGTGGTATTATTTTGCTGAACAATGTTCCTTATACATACGTCGCTAATGTTTTTGTGCTCATGGTTAAATATTTCTTCATTGTTCTCATAATAAAATCTGTCAAAGTCACCAGCAAGCCAGTTTCCCTGTTTGTCTGGTTATTTCATCATTTTTTATTGGAATGTGAGACATGATTGTTAGGATGTTTTCATGGTCGTTTATCCAGACTGAAGATTTTATATTGAAAACATTTTCTCTGTTAACATTATAAAGCTTATCGTGTCTTAATAGTTTTGGGTTGAATATACCCAGTCTAGCTAACTGCATCCTCATCTCAATATCTTCAATGTAATCCATAAACCGTTTTAGGCTAAATATAAACGAATCAATCCTTTCCTTTTCAGATTTTATTTCATTAATTTGTGTCATTTCTTGATTAATAAGATCTATTACTTCATTAAGGTCATTAACGTGCACCATACTGTCAATCAGATCCCTCATCCGATCAGTAATTTCAATTTTATCGTCATCATTCAATGTTCCAAACAGGTACTTGAATGCTTTTCCCGCTATATTGAACAACCCTCTTTTATTTCTATGATGAATTGCTATACCACCGATCTCCTTTCTCAACTCTTCCGCAAGATAGAGAATCTGTGGCGAATCAGTAAATTGTTTGGAAGTCCGAATAAAATGCTCGAAGGTTATTTGTATACTAGTCAAGTTTACGCTAAAACAATGGTTCTCATATGCTATTGGTATTTTGATAGATTGATGCTTAAACAACAAATACCCGAGGTCCAATTCTATTGGGTTGATCTCAATTGATTGAGATTTTATCATCGTCGGTTGTAAGATCAGTATGCACATCTTCAAGAAGTACCAGACGATGAGGTATGTGGTCCATGACCTCCTGAAAATATGTACTTTGATTTAATTTCTTTTTCTTCTGAAACTGTGTTTTGTAATGATCTATCTTATGTCCTCTATTCTCCTCTCTATAATGGTCTTTGTCAATCTGAGTTACTTTCCCTGTTTTCTTATAGGGATTCACCAATTTTTCATGTAATAACGGAGCTTTTCTGAAATTGGTATTCACCTCGTATTCATGTCTAACATTATTGAGTTTACTAATTTTATTTTCCTTTATATTTTGGACATTGTATTCTGGAGTTCCCGTAAACAGTAAAATGTCCGCTGGTGTTCGTCCAGTAGTGTCATGTTTTATTTTGTGGTTATACGTCTATAAACACATTTCCATTTTCATAAGCTTATTATCTTCCACGGTGTCTGTCTGTATAATTCTTAACTCCTCATTGATCGTTTTGTGGAATCGTTCAATGTCAGCCACCCCGTTTTTACTTGTTGTTATTTCCATTTGGACATCTTCCCCCGTCAACCATTCCCTGAGTGCGTTGCTCATAAATGAGGTATCCTTGTCAGCTTTAAGCTTCAATAGTCTGCCCATATTATTGAAAATTCTTATTGCATATTTCGAATATACGTCAATGCATGTTAAGTAATTTTGTCTGTTGGACGAATAGATGTCTATGACATACAAGTCTCTGCAGTGTTCTGTTTCTGGGGTAATTTTTAAATAGTGATTTGTGTTTCGGTGTTCAGCTTTTGATTGGCTGCACACTTCAAACTCGTTTACAAGATTTTGTATCAGCTTCTGAAAATCGGGATAGTAATATGTCTCTCTAAAAAGTTTTATCATTTTTTCTATTCCGGGATGTAATAATTTTCTATGGTTTGTAATTATGATTTCCTTAAATTCTGCTTAAGACTGAATATCTTTAAGTTTAAGTTTTGTTCCGACTATAGTGGTTATTCTTGGGTTGACAATTTCCCTATAAGCCTGTTGCAAATATTCAAAATCCGAATCGGATTCAACATACAAAACACTATTTTTAGTGCAAAATTGGTCACTCAGAATTTGCTTCGCTTTTTCCAAGTTTAACTCATTGTAGTAAATGATGATCTTCTGTTTTTTAAAATACTGTTGTATAGCAACCTTTTCTTGGTCTGATCTTATTAATTCTACTTGTCTACCAAAATAGTTCAGAGGTTTATAATCCTGGTTATCTTCATTCGCACTGTGTACCGTTTCCAAGTTAATATCTTCCTGAGCAAAATTTTCTTCTAACTTTACTCTGGAAAGAGCGTCAGCCACATCATTTTGCTTTCCCCTAATATGTTTGACTTTGAAGTCGTATTCACTCAGCCTAATTTTCCAACGTTGGAGTTTCGCATTTGTATCCTTTAAATTATGCAACCATGATAACGGTTGGTGATCGCTCAGCACTTCAAAAGACCTTCCCAACAGGTATGATCTAAAAATTTAAGTTGCCCAAACTATGGCCAAGAGTTCTTTTTCTATGGCGCTATAGTTTTCTTCATGCTCATTTAACGTTCTGCTAGCAAAGCATATGGGTCTGCTACCCTGAGATAAGACAGCACCGAGTGCAACGTTACTTGCATCTCTAGTTAGTTGAAATTGCTTGCTAAAATCTGGTGTCGCAAGTATAGGTTCATTAGTGATCAAAGTTTTTAGTTTATTAAATGACATTTGATAAGCTGGGTCTGAAACATTTATTTTGCCATTCTTTTTCAGACATAAAGTCATTGGTCTTGCAACATTTGCAAACTGCGGAACGAATTTCCTGTAGAATCCACAAAGTCCCATAAAAGACTTAATTTCTGTTTTGGTTTTAGGTATAGGATATCTGATTATGGCTTTAATTTTATCGGGATTTGGTTTTATACCATTTGGACCAATGAAGTGGCCCAAAAATGCTGCTTCTCTTTTTAGGAATTCGCATTTGTCGAGCTGGATCTTTAAATTGGCCTGTTTAAGGCACGAAAATACTTTATTAAATGAATCAATGTGCTCCTCCAGAGAGGTTGAAAACACAATGATGTCGTCAAGATAAACCAAGCAATGTTTATTTATTAAATTTTTTAAAACGTTATTCATGCAACGTTGAAATGTAGCAGATGCATTTTTCAATCCAAAAGGCATACGAGTATACTCGTAATGTCCGGATTTAGTTTAAAAGCTGTTTTACTTAATGATTCGGGATCCATTTCGATTTGATGAAACCCCTTGGCCAGATCCAAATTCGTGAAATACTGACATCTGCCAAGTTTACTTAAAATTTCATCCATATTAAGGATGGGAAATTTATCATTAATGGTGACCTCATTGAGGCCCCTATAGTCGATGACTATACGAAACTTATTTTTGCCTGAAGCGTCCTTTTTCTTAGGGACGATCCACAATGGACTGCAAAAAGGCGAGTTGCTCGGCCGAATTATGCCTTGTTTAAGCATGTCGTTGATTTGCGAATCAACTTCTTGCTCGTAAGCGAATGGGTAGCCGTATGGTTTCTTGTAAATTGGGTTTTCGTGAATTGTCTCGATTTTATGTTTTACTACGTTGGAAAAGGTCAAATTGTCGCCTTCTTCAAACTGAATATCACCAAATCCAGACAACAAGCTGAGAAGTTTAGACTTCTCTTCATCATTTAAATGTTCAAGGCGAAAGTTATTTGTTGAATTGTTGAGATCATTAGCTATGGCGTAATTTATCTCTTTTGTACAATTTTTCTCCTGAAGTTGTGCTTCGAAACCTTTTGATGGGTTTGGATCCCGTATTAGACTTATGTGTTTGAAAGTCTTTTGGCTTATTGTTGTGAGATTATGAAGGTAATCTACTATTGAGTTGTTAGCTTGGAGCAAATTTCTTCCTAAAAGAATATCGTAATGAGGGGAAAAATCACAAATATAAAAGGCCTGCTCTTGTTGAAAAAGTTCATTTGGTTTGGTTACTATGTAATCTCTTAATCTTCCATGTCCTATCATCGTTCGTACTGATATTGGTCTATGAAGCAATGGGGCGTTAAGAAAATTTTGCTTCGTTAAATTGATAGATGACCCCGTATCAATAAAACACTTATACCTCCTACCATTTATCATTTTTCCTATGTACTGAAATTTTCCGAGGCTTCCATCTGAAAATTTTCAGATTGATGAAAGTCCTGTTTGTCGTTTAGAGAGTAGTATTCTTGATCTTGCTGATAACTTTCGTCAATGTCCATTTTAGCTTGTCCGCTTTTATTTTCCCTAACACTTTTATGTGGTTGATTAGATACAGATCCTGAAGGTACACCATAATTCATTGAATTGTATACTTGGCCCTGTTGCAATTTCTTCTGAAATTCTTGTCTCAACTCCCTATTTTGGTCATACACATAATTTCTATTTTGTTTACGGTTCTAGTAGCCAACTGCTTGATTTTGGTTTGAGCCTGAGGGCTGATTTTTATTTATTTGTTGTTGAGAGTTATAATTTGGTTGAATTCTAAAGCCTGGATAATTATCAAAGTATGATTGTTTATTAGTATTAGTTTGCTGTGAGTTAAGGTTTTGATTTTTGAAATTTTTTTTTTCAACCTGCTCGCTCTCTTCATATAAACCCTCCTGTTGAGCAATTTGTTTTAATTTTTGAATTGTTGACATGTCGTTTCTGGCAAGAGTCATAAAAAGCCTATCTGGTAATTTTCTTTGTATCAAATTTTTTACAGTATTATTCATCGTATTTGTGTATAGCGATGTATTTTCGGCGATTGGCTCTAATTCTAATTTATTACTTATAATTAACATTTTCGACTCGATGTCGCTGCAAATCTTACGGAGATTCCCTTGGTAATTAGTGTTATACAATCGTCGTAAGAGCTCCTCAATGGGTGTTTGTGTTTTATATTCTTGTACAAGAATGTTCTTCAAGTCAACCCAACAATTAGCCGGAATTATCTGCGTCAATCTCTGGGCGTCTCCAGTGATGCGAAGCTCGATTGCCGCAAATATTATGCTCTGCTGCCGATGGAAGGTAGTAGGATAAAGTTGAAGGAGGTATTCCACTCTTCTCACAAACGATCCCAGAGTGTTTGAGTTTCCCTCGAAGGCAGGGACGTTATGGATTTGGCGAAGTAGCTGCTCCATGTCTGAAGCGCTCAACGAGGTCGCTGCGATTGTAGATGGTTGTGATGGCTGTGCCATTATTCTATTTTGGTTGTAGTTTTCTTGGTGGAATACTCGCTTAACAGCTTGCGTTGCTGTTAGGGTTTTATTTATTTTATTTTATTTTATTATTATTTTTGTTTTTTATTTGTATTTTATTTATTTATTTATTTATTTATTTATTTTTTTTAATTTGTACGGCGATTGCTGTATACGCTGAATAAAATACGCAAGGTTCTTTTGCGGATCGTGTGATTACGCAATTGAAGCGTTTATTTTCGATCTAATTGTAATACACTTATTGATCATTAAATTGACCATATCACTCACGAATTTAACTTTTCTTCAATAAAAAGGTCTTATATCACATTGATCCTACCGACTGCGCCATTTACGAGTTTCTTCTGTTTCTTCTGTGTTGATGTACTTTATTGAAACGCTGTCTAAAAACTAACTTAAAATTATCCAAGCGCTCACATTTAAACCTATGCGCTTGGTGTTTTTGGGTTTTTCCATTCTTATTTACTTTTGTATTCTTTTGTTTCACACGACAAGTGGACGCGTTTTGAGTCGGATTCATATTTCAAGCATAGATAAAAATGTGAAGTGCTCATAATGCATCCTCGTGGGAATGCATTTTTGTTATTTGTTATTTTGTTGGTTTCACGTTAATTTGTGTTTGAGTGGTTTATGTAATAGTATGCTGGGTTATGCAGAACCGTGTTCGAGTATGGGTATGCTGAACATGCGTTAGATTTCGAGACACTGGAACATTTTTAATAATTTTTATTTTTTTATTTTTTTTTCACTTTTTTGGAATGGTTATATTAATTTTAGTTAATCCGACTTGCTTCGCATATGAGTGTAGTGTAGAAGAGGCACGATTATCGGCGTTTGATTTCGAGAGACTACTACACGTTTATATGATCATATGCATAACAAGGGATAGGACAAAGGGAGAATATTTTAATTTCCTTCTTTTTTTTTAAATTTTAATATATTTATAAAAGTTAATTTATTTTTAATTAGCGAAGATAAAAAAAATAAAAGACAATTTATTTTTTTGAACCACTTTATTCGAAAGATTATTTGAGACCAGAGTTTAACATTAATTATTTTCCCTAATAAGCTGTGAGTTTTGACAGCGACGTTGGCTGCGTTCCCACAGGACGTTGCTCTAGTTGACGTTGGGCAATATTTTTGGAATCGCTTGCACTTATTATTGCTGGATATCATGTTCTAATTGTTCAGTAATATGAGCCCATTGCTGATTTCTTCAATTGCTGGTATGTGGTCTGCATTGCTAAAACTGCACAGCGTTTTTTCTTTCTTAATTAATTTTGGAATACAATCGGAATTACTTATGTTAACAATTCATTTCTTATTACATAGCTTTATATTTAGAATGGTTTTACAATTTTCTGGTATGCCATATATCTCGCTTAAGTGTAAGAATATTTCATTTGTTTCTAGATGTACAATGCTCTTATTATTCACTATGGGTTTTATAATCATGTTTTGAAATTTAGTTTCTTCTATATTCGGAATTTTAATTATGTATAAAAGTGTAGTTTTGTTGTGTGCTATTGAAATATCTGAGAATTCCATGATTTCTTCGATAGAGAGGTGTGGCAACTTGCCTTTTTTAAATATCCCTTCTACCTCAGTCAACTCGTTTTTATTCAGTAATAATGTGTTTATAATGTTAAGCGTAGCCCATTGAATAGCGTATTTGACGTTAACTATTTCTTCTTTGAGTAATCTAATTTCATTGCCTAAGCTAACACCTACTTCATCACTTATAGAGCTGCTTTTTTGTATGGAGTTCGTTATCAGATTTGATATGTGTTTAAGGTTATTTATTCTTTGTTTTAGTTCGTCGTTGATGATTACTTTTTATTATTATTGTCTATTAGATTGTTTAGGTTGTTCTGTAGCATTACTAAATCATCGTGGTCAGGACTACCCGCTATGTATTTCCACCCTGACCCTATCCAATTCATAGAGCGCCCTTTCCTCCTAGGAAATTCTGTGATTGTGTCGAAAATGCATTTAGTAGTGTTTACTTCGTGGATGAGTGTGGCATATAGTGGGCTATGTTTCAAGGTTTCTTCTATGTGGCTGTTTATTAAATCTAAAGTGGTTTTCATTTGTCCCAAGTCAATCACGTGTATTAGTCTTGTCGTCGCTGTTTGTAGTTTACCAATTCCTCTATGTATAGTTAGTATCTGTGCGTCCGTGTAGTTCGCGATTTCCAAAGTCGCAGTCGTGCTGGTCACGGTCCATAATAGTATTCTGTAAGAGTCAAGATCGTATGTTACTCTTATGTATTGTCTTTCCTGATTCTGTTAGGATAGTCGTATTCCTGTCCTCTTTGACTATCTTTTTTTTGAACTTAGAGGAAAGTTTTGATCCTAATTGGTTGTTCACCTTCACAAATATTACCTCATTACACCTCATTTTTTCCGAAAGGGTAAAATTGAATCTTTCTATTTGTCCGTTGACTGTGCTTTTGTATCGTGGAGCGGTAAAAATTTCTATTCCTAATTGATCTCTAAGCATGAATTTGATTGATTGGGAGTTAAGGGACTTCTCTTTGTCCATTACAATGGACTCCAAAATAAAAAATAATGTCTCTTAAGGGATCTCTGATGTTTTCTATGGCTTTTGATTCTATGATTCGACCTTGAGCTAGTTTTGAAAATTTATCTATTGCCGTGAGTACTAGGTGTTTCTCCGTGGAGTAAATGTCAATATGTAGGATATGACCGGGATATTCTGGTATGGGGGTCTTTTTGAGTTCTGGGTTAGGAGGGTGCCTATTGTATTTGGCTTCCTTACAGATCGTGCACTGTCTAATCAAGGAATCTATCTTCTGCTTCATTTTAGGGAAATAGAATTTTTCCGAGAGTTGGATTTTATTTTCTGTTACACTGCGATGAGCCCTGCTGTGTATTTTGAGGATTTCCTCTTCTTGTTGCGTCTTGTTAGTCAAGTCTTCAACCCTGACTTGCGTAAAACGGCATTTGATATATTTGAGATAATTAGGATGTAACCCTTGTATTTTCCCCATTATATCCTCTGAAGTATAAATACCATTAATTACAGTGGGGTTGAGTGGTTTTTTCAAGTCGTCTAGTAGTTCGTTGAAGTGTATTCTGGTCGGTTTATTGTGTGTATGTGGTATGTGGTATGCTAAACTTGTATTCTGCTTTATCTGCTTTTAAGAGCAATATTTGGTTCTTAAATGCCTTTATGGGAGCTACTACGCTATATATCAACCCGTGGTCAGAACTTTCCGCACTGTCTTGAGTTGGGGCTATTGAATTCATTTGGACTGTTTCTATTCTAGATAGGGCGTCTGCCACTATATTTTCCTTGCCTGGTTTATAAAATATCTCGTAAACGTATTTCTCCAGAAAAGCCTTCCACCTCTTGATTCTGGCATTTCCGTTCCAGCTACTCAAAGAGTGTGTTAAGGGTTGATGGTCTGTGAAGATCTTTACCTTGGCTTTACCGTATAGGTAATTTTTAAGCGTTTTTAATGCCCAGATTATGACTAGCATCTCTTTCTCGTTAGCTGCATAGTTTTCCTCAGCCTTGGAGAGTGTTCTTGAAAGAAACGAAATTCTCTATAAATCTTCTGTAGTAGCCAGATAATCCTAGGAAGGATCTTAAATCCCTCTTAAATCGCTTCTACTTTACTTGGATGGGTTTCGATTCCTTGGTCGGAGACGACGAAACCGAGAAATTCGACTTTGTTTTTCATGAACTCGCACTTGTCCAATTGACATTTCATGTTGGCGTTTTGCAGAGTTCGAAAGATTTTTTCCAAGTTTTCGAGGTGAGACTCGTCGTCTTTACTGAATATGATGATGTCGTCTATGTAAATGAAACATATTTTACCAATATGATCACGAAGTATGTCATCTAACGCTCTTTGAAATTTTGCAGGCGCATTCTTCAGACCAAAGGGGAGTCGTGTAAACTCGTATTATCCGTTGTTTACGGAGAAGGCGGTCTTTTCTATGTCTGAAGATTTCAGTGGGATTTGATGATATCCACTTTTGAGGTCTAGAACAGAGAATACTTTATTATCTCCTAACTGGTTAAGTACTTCATTTATTTCTGGGATGGATACTTGTCTGCGATTGTCACCCTATTCAGTTTCCTGTAGTCTATTACCATTCTGTATTTCTTTTCCCCAGAAGCATCTGCTTTCTTTGGCACAATCCACACAGGTAAATTGTAAGGTGAACGGGATCTACGGATTATTCCGTCTTCTAAAAGTTCTTTTATCTGTTTGCTTACCTCATCTTTCAGTGTCATTGGATACTGATAGAATTTAGAGTAGATTGGTGTGTCGGACATGGTTCTGATCGTTGCCTTCACGTTTGTTGTGTAGGTCAGTTTTTTGTTCGGATCAGCAAAGAGATTGGGGAATACTCTCAGAAGCTTTTTTAGCTTGAGTTTTTGCATATCGGACCATTTGTCCGATTCTATGATTCTATTCTCGGTATAATTGTATTTACCTCTTCAAACTTTTTCTCTTTAATTGGGATTTTTAGGAAGTTTTTGACAATCATAATATTCTCGCTGATCTTAATTTCAGCGCCTAGTTCCTTTAGGCTGTCATTGCCTAGGATGGCATCGAAGGATTTCAATGTTGGTAATAGGAAGAATTTGATTTCGACGTCTTTAATGTTAAAAAGGATTGCGATTTTATGATGAGTTATTACAGTGCTTCCTCCGACTGATACAGCTTTGAACGGTTTCCTATTGGGTATTGGGTTGTCTACGAATTCTGGTTGGATATATTTTCTATTGTTTTGTAGCATATCTACCCTTCCAACATAATAAATGATTGGGTATAACTTAGCGTGAATACGTTGTGACATTTTGTCATAATAAATATAAATATACCAATACCCAAAAAGACCACCAACAATTACATAAGCATTCCAGCGCCCCAGTAATAAGATCCAACGCTTACACATGAGCCGATCGCGGAGCATGGGAATGCTGAGCATGCACTTTGCAGCTCAAGTGGTCAAGCCTTACATAACATATGCATGCCTTCTGCATACATATGTGTAAGAATGGCAACCTTTGAGAGTGGAAACACCCTCTATTAAATGAGCATGCCAACCCGCTGGATGGGAGTCAAGTTGGCAGTCGAAGTCAAGTTAACAGTCGAAGACAAGTTGGCAGTAGAAGTCACGTTGAAAAAGTCGAAAGATCAAGTTGAAGAAAGTTGAAAAAGCCGCGGAACAAACACAGCCGAAAGTTGACTCATCCTCTATATATTAAGTCTTAAATCTTTATTCTTAATATTAATTAAACTTATAAATAAAGGTAAACCATCAATCCTTTACATTTGGGGGCTCAACCGCTCAAACGCCCGATTTCAAGAAGTTGTGAAATTATTTCTAAGAAAAAGTGCGCACATGGAATCGAATGCAGGAAAGGACCACACAATCAATCTTCGGTCCAGTACATCGCAAGGAGGAAAAGGGGAGAAACAAAAGGCAGTTACAGTGCAGCAAGATGCGCCAATGGATGTGAAAAGAGTGGAGCAGACCGTTCAAGAAAATCAGGTGAACTTACAACAAATTATACAGCTGCTTAACCTGAAAATTCAAGCTGATGAAATCAAGCAAAATGAAGTAGGAGTGTCTATCGAAAGTTTCGCTAAGGTTGTATCCGATTTTGATGGTGAAACAGTGCCTGTGGAAAATTGGATAAATAATTTTGAATTAAATGCAGAGGCATACGGCTTAAACGGGAAACAGAAATATGTGCATGCTCGATCGAAAATGACAAAGACAGCGCAGCTATTCCTGGAATCAGAATCTGTTTCCAGCTACGAAGAACTGAGGGCGGCCCTCTTTGGAGAGTTTAAACGTTAGCTCGGAAGCGCACAAGTACACGAAAGGCTTGCTGAAAGGAATATACACAAATGAAAGTTTCCAAGAGTACATTTTGCAGATGCGAAAGATTGCTGCCTTGGCTGATGTAGAGACAAAATCCGTAATACGCTACATCGTCAAGGGTCTCAACATAAAAAGCGAATACAAATACCTTATGCACGGATGTAATTCCTACGCTGAACTTAAAGAAAGGTATGATGATTATGAGTGTGCCAAGGAAGACCTTCCCAGAAAGCAGCACTACAACGCCGACAAGAAGAACTCTGTTTTTGGTGAAAGGAATCATGAGAGTGGTGGAAAACGTACGCACTGTTATAATTGTGTAGCCTCGGACCATTTGAGAAAAGATTGTACTGCAGAGACTAAATGTTTTAAATGCGACGGAACAGGACATATATCAAAGAATTGTCCGCAGTCAGTAAGGTCTGTAAAGCTTATCAGGGACACGAAACGTATGAAAGCTATCAAATTGAACAACATGGAGCTCGTGTGTCTGGTGGATTCAGGAGCGGATGTCACTATCGTGAAGAGATCTGCGTTTAATAGTTTGACCGATGTAACATTGCAAAAGAGCTTTTCTGTCCTACGTGGCTTGGGCAAAAGCAATACAATTCCGCTGGGTGTGTTCATGGCCACCGTTTGTGTAGACGACGTGGAAATGCTTCAAAGAATTTTTGTGGTACCAGATGATGCACTGGAACATGATGGTATATTGGTCGATGACTTTATTTCAAAATACAGAAGTGTTCGCGATGAGAATGGGTACAACTTTTCACCGCTCAAATCTCAGGAGGATACGTCTGAGATAAACCAGATAAGTATGATGAATATAGTCGAAACCGAAAATAAAATCGATACTCCTTCACAGTATAAGGACCAAGTTTGCAAGTTGATTGACGAATATCATCCAAAGACAAAGCTTGCAGATTCTCCTGTTCAACTGGAAATCATACCAGATGGGCGAATCGTGCCGTTTCGTCATCAACCAAGTAGACACCCCCCAATTGAATGTGACGCCATTGAAAAACAAGTTGTCAGGCCATCTACTTCAAGTTTTGCCAGTAGCGTTGTTGGTCAAGAAGAAGGATTCATCCTACAGAATCTGCGTAGACTATCGCCAGCTCAACGCTATGGTTTTGAAGGACTGTTTTCCCATACCGTTGATGGATGACGTGTTGGAGAAACTGCAGACAGCAAAGGTGTTTGTTGTTATGGACCTGGAGAATAGTTTTTTCCACGTTCCCATTAAGGAGTCCAGCCGTAAATACACAGCATTCATAACCAAGTCTGGTCTCTACGAGTTTAATAGAGCGCCTTTTGGGTTTTGTAACTCGCCGGCTGTGTTTATTCGCTTCATTAATGATGTCTTCCAGCATCTTGTAGCTCGAGATGTCCTTCAGTTGTATATGGACGACATTATTATCTACGCCCAATCCAATGAAGAGTGCTTGGGAAAAATTGAAGCTAGTACTAAAGGAGGCAGAAAAAAGTAACTTACGTATAAAATGGAAAAAATCTCACTTTCTGAAGAACACGATCCATTTTTTGGGCCATACTATTCGGAATGGTGAGATGTCGCCAGGAGAAGAGAAAACTGAGGCAGTTAAAAAGTTTGGGATGCCTAAGAACGTAAAGGCGATTCAATCATTCTTGGAACTAACGGGTTTTTTTTGCGAAAATTCATAAAGGACTATGCTGCAAACCTATTGAAGAAGGATGCAACGATCAAAATGGAAATCGCTGAAGTTGCTGCGGTTGATAGGCTTAAGGAAGCTTTGTGTCTGGCGCCCGTACTAAAAATATATAGCCGAAGCGCTCCAACAGAGTTGCATACAGACGCATCAAAGAATGGTTTTGGTGCAGCGCTTTTACAAAATTTTGAGGGGCAGTTGTATCCTGTATATTACTGGAGTAAAAAGACGAGTGCCAGTGAGTCGGCTAGACATAGCTACATTTTGGAGGTTAAGGCTGCATACCTCGCTATGAAAAAATTTCGCCTGTAAAAAAGAAGGATGTTCCCAGAGAGGTGGCAGAATGGATTTTGTATATGTCAGATTTTGATTTTAAGCCCGAACACCGAGCAGCAGAGAAGATGAAGTATGTGGACTGTCTCAGCCGGTTACCGTATGGGGTATACACAATCTCTTCCGAAATTTCTTCTCGCTTGAAAATTGGCAATTCGTGAGATACTTAAGACCCAGCCGTATAACGGATACAAGTTGAGGGGAAATATTCTGTATCAAGTATATGGAGGAAATGATCTGTTGGTTGTACCTTAGACAATGGAACGTGAAATTATCAGTGTAGCTCATGGTGTCGGTCATTTCGCAGCTCAGAAGACAATACATGAAATTCGGCAACAGTTTTGGATACCGCACTTGGAGAATAAGGTCAACCAGGTTATCAATGAATGTATTCCATGTATTATAACAAACAAAAAGCTTGGGAAGCAGAATGGATTTTTGAACTGCATCGAGAAGGGTGACAAACCACTGCATACATTGCACCCTGATCATTTGGGTCCGATGGATACAACAAACAAACAGTACAAGTACATATTTGCGTTGGTCGATGGATTTTCAAAATTCATATGGTTGTTTACTACAAAGTCGACAGGTGCGGACGAGGTGTTGAAAAAATTGGAGGAATGGTCGGGTATGTTTGGCAATCCTAGCCGAATTGTAACCGATAGAGGAACTGCTTTTACTTCAAGCGCATTCGAAGACTATATAAAATCAAATGGAGTGGAGCACGTTTTAACAACAACTGGAGTTCCCAGGGGCAATGGTCAAGTCGAACGTATTAATCGATCGATTCTATCTGTTATCTCGAAGTTATCCCATGAAGATCCTGCCAAATGGTATAAATTCGTACCTCAGGTCCAAAGAGCTATAAATTCCCAAATTAATTGTTCAACAAAGAAGTCGCCGTTTGAATTAATGTTTGGAGTCAAAATGCAGAACAAAGTCAGTGATAGGCTACTATCGTTGGTGGAACTGGAAATGATTCAGGATTTTGATGCTGAAAGACAAAAACTTCGTGATGATGCAAGGAACCAGATACAAAAAGCCCAAACACTCTACAAAACTGGCTATGATAAAAAACGCAATGGAGACTTTATTTATAAACAGGTCGACTTGGTGGCTATCAAACGAACTCAATTCGTTGCAGGACGTAAGCTGGCCAGTGCTTACCAAAGTGAAGCGCAAAGGTCGATATGAGGTTCGAAAGGCTGCTCAAATAGAAGGACCGAATATCACCTCTACGAGTAATGATTATATGAAGTTATGGAAATACATTGGAAGCAACGAAGATGCTCTGTCGTCTGGGACAGACGAAAATTATAAGGATGACCGAATGTAAGAATGGCAACCTTTGAAAGTGGAAACACCCTCTATTAAATGAGCATGCCAACCCGCTGGATGGGAGTCAAGTTGGCAGTCGAAGTCAAGTTAACAGTCGAAGACAAGTTGGCAGTAGAAGTCACGTTGAAAAGTCGCAAGATCAAGTTGAAGAAAGTTGAAAAAGCCGCGGAACAAACACAGCCGAAAGTTGACTCATCTTCTATATATTAACTCTTAAATCTCTATTCTTAATATTAATTAAACTTATAAATAAAGGTAAGCCATCAAGACTTTACATATGTATATGTATATATGTAATTAAGAATATGTAGATATAAGCATTGTACGCGCGGGTTAGCTAAGCCCAATATAGGCATACGAAAGTAAGTTTAATAAAGAACCTCAAAAAGAGCAGAAGCTCTCCTTATTTTTTCTACAAAGATTGACGGCATATATTACATGGCGACCGTGACAGATTCGAAGTCTTGGTGCCTTTCATCAAAACGGACGTTGCCGTTGCCAGCTGAGGCGTGTTGTGCACACACAAACGAACAATAATAAAAAAAAAATCAAATGAACACAAAAAAAAAATATATATATATATATATGAAAAAAAAAGAATAAGCAAAGACAAAAAAAGAAAGAGTGTTAATATTTTTCGAAGAGTTTTCTGTGTGTGCCATGGAAAGAAATTAAATTAAACAAGGAAGGAGCAGCAAAGACAAAAAAAAAGTGTTAATATTGTTCGAAGAGTTTTCTGTGAGTGCCATGGAAAGAAATTAAATCAACCAAGGAAGGAGCAGCAGCAAAGCAGTTTTAATCTCGACTCAATTGGACAGACGCCAACATGGGTTTCGCTACTATCTGGTATTCGCATCCACGCAAATATGGCCAAGGATCCCGCTGCTGCCGCGCCTGCTCCAACCGCCATGGTCTAATCCGCAAATACGTTCTGAACATTTGCCTTCAGTGCTTCAGAGAGTACGCCGGAGATATTGGCTTCAAGAAGTTGGACTAAATGTCCACTCAAAATATGGCATGCCCAAAGCATGCCTAATAAAACATTAGGCATATTAATATGGGCAGTAGCTAAATTTTTATTGGAACTGCCTAAATTAATGTGCCGGCAACAACAACAACGCAAACGGGCTGCATAAATGCCAATGCCCCAATTTGCCTAAATTTCAAGCAGATACATCCCGACAACGCTACAAAGAGCGTCTTCAACAAGTTTCGCAAAGGTGCGAAATAACGCAAACGGGCTGCATAAATGGCAATGCCCCAATTTGCCTAAATTTCAAGCAGATACATCCCGACAACGCTACAAAGAGCGTCTTCAACAAGTTTCGCAAAGGTGAGAAATAACGCAAACGGGCTGCATAAATGCCAATGCTCCAATTTGCCTTAATTTTAATCTCTAAACCCAAGCCGAGGCGGGAAACCGCTGCTTGGAAAATACTAATATCTGTTAGGCTTTTTACTAACAATGTGGTTGGACAATTTTTTTTTAAATTGTAAACGAATATGTGAGCCAACCACATATATTAACAATTAACATTTCCACGTCTCTAGCACTGAGTATACATATATACTCAGCTGCCAATTTTTTTTTGTGTAAAATGACAAAAATATAAAATTTCTTATCTTGACTAAATATATAAAAAAAAAATTTTTTAATTGATTTTGTATTTGATTTTCAAGAAGATAATATTTTCCCGTCTTTCAAGCTCACAAATAGAGCATCTCATTTTTGAAGATCAGTTTCATTGAATATACAATAATTAAAACCTCACAATGGGATGGTTTAGCGATTCTAGCGAGGCAAAAGATAATATTGCCAACGTAGTGAATAATATTAGAATAGTGGATCACACAGATGATATAAATGCGTTGTGGATCCTACTATTGATAATATCAATAGTATTAGTTTTGCAATTTTTGCATACAATTTATGTTAATCATAATAAAATTATTAAGAAGAGATATATGAGTAGGGCAAACCATTTAGATCATATTTAAAAAAAAAAGAAACTATGAATAATAAACTCCAATACAAGAATGGAATGGAGTGAAATAGCGAAATGTATAGACGGATTTCGCTACAAGTTTGATTTTTTTTTTTTTTTTTTTTGTTCTTTATTATTGAAAGTTTATACAAGTTAACTTAACATAAGTTATCGCCACATAAAACCCAATATGATAAACAATTGGCCAACAACTTCAAGAGTCAATCACCTGACACCCGCTCTTACGCAAGCATCCGCTCCACATAACAAGTGCAATGCACTTGCCCATAAACGCATATTAATTCCCACACGAGTATCCGCTCTACATATTATGCACCTGCCCAAATGTGCTGACCCAACGTCTGTATTGTTTCCGCGAATCTTCAGAAACGAAGCCTCTGTCGCGACCAACGCAGTGTCGCCGACACTGCTTTCATTAGGGCTAGCTTACTTTATAATAATTAGTCTTAAAATTGTAATCAAAACGAGTGGTCACCTAGGCCTTTGAATAAATAAAAATTATATTTTTTTTATAAATTCAACAAATCGTTTTTTAATTGGCACCCGAGCAGGGACCGTCACGCGCGTTCGACAAAACTAAGTTCGTGCTAAGTGCCAAACGGTTTGCACAGTAACGGTTACAATATTTTCTTTTTCGCGTTCGAGCAGACTCCCGATCCCGACTAAACAAAAGATAAGTCGGTCGGCGCGAAATAAAAGAAACTTTAAAAAAAAAAAAGAGAAGGGAAATTAATCACCCTCCTCCAAAGGCAAAATCGCCCGGATTGATCCAGCAACGAGCTGTAAGGTACGCCCGCAGTTCACCCTCCAACTGAAGTGTGGAATACTAGAACCCCAGTAGCCAAGGCAAAGAGGATAAATTCTGGACCACCAGGAAGGATGCGGATCAACATTCTAATGTAAGCTAAATCTAAGTGAATTCAAATATTAAAAGAAAATAGTGATTTAAGAAAGATTTAAGATTTGAGAAAAAAAAGAAAAGGAAATTAAAAAAAAAAAATTAAGAAAATAAAACCCTAAGAAAATAAAGAAAGAAAATTCAAAGAAATAACACATGAAATCGAAAATATAATAAGAAAGAAATCTAAGAAAATTTTTTTTATCTAGTTGTGAATAAAAGGAGTGTCCTCCGATATAAAGTGAATAATAATTTGAGAAAAAAAGAAAGATAATTTTTTCAAACCGTGAAGGTGATAATAGAATTTTATTATGTCAAACCCAAGCAACTTAGTTAGACCTCCGACCCTAAGCCCTCACGCTTCCACTTCCAACTCGAGTAGTGCAGGACAACGCAACACTTTAGACATGAACGAACTAAAAAGATGGATAACCAGCGTGGTAGCAGAAACATTGCAGGAGCAGATCCCTGCACTAGCTAGGTCAATAGGTAATAATTACGGAAATTTCTCTGACGCAACTGACGAAGTAATCAGACCAGACTTGAGGCAAAACTTGAACGATCTTGACAAGGTACCCGATGTAGTCAAGTGTTTACGTGAATTTTCCGGAAACCGCGGTGAATTTAATTCTTGGAGGAAATCGGTAGAAAGGGTTTTGAGTGCCTATGAGTCAACAAGAGGTAGCCCAAAATACTTTGGAATTCTGCACACGATAAGGAATAAAGTCATAGGACACGCAGACGCGATACTCGAGTCCTATAATGTGCCACTAGACTGGTTAGCCATATCCAGGTGCCTGACTCTGCATTATGCAGATAAACACGACGTAAATACTTTAGAACATCAGATGACAACAATGACGCAGGGCAACCAAACCATAGAAGAATATTATCAGGAGATTTACAATCATCTCTCTCTAATACTTAATAAAGTAGGTTGCATGGATTTGTCTAAAGAGTCTGAAAGAGTTATGACTCAGTTCTACAGGGATAGGGCCTTAGACATCTTTGTTAGAGGATTAAGAGGTGACCTACCCAGACTTTTCACAGGCTCTACCTTTGTGTCTAAAATTAGAGAACCAAAATTTCAGGACGGCTCACGCTCAATTTAAAAGTCAGGGAATGAGATCAACCCAGGTACAAAAAGCACCCGTACCACTGCCCAGAAACAGAAACAATTATGTCGATCAGGTAATGCGACCACAAACGCATTTACACCAACCATTCTTTAACCAAGCTCCACCCCAGTACAGGTTGCCATACCAACAATTTAGACCACAACCTTTCCCGAGAACCATAGCTGTCAATAACGGGTATCCAAACCCACCACCACGACCCTTCGCTCCTAAACTATTGCCAAGACCTGAACCGATGGAGGTTGACCCCAGTATTCGTACGAAACAGGTTAATTATATGAATAGACCCAGGTTCGAGCTTGGTAAAAGGCCACCAGAACAATTCCAAGCACCAAATGACAAAAGACCAAGACAGTTTAATATACAGACTTTCGATAACGAACAAACCGACATGACCGAGGAACAATATATGCAAGCTATAGAACAAGAAAATGCAGCAGAACAATACGACGAGACCCTACAAGAATACATAGATAGGGAAGAAGCATTGGAACCGGACATGACAGAGGAACCTGCAGACTTACATTTTTTAGAATCACCCGCTCCTCTTTGCCATATTTCGAAGCAAATGTAGGGGGCGGTAAAAAAATTAAAATTCTAATAGACACGGGATCGAATAAAAATTACATACAACCCCGCTGGGTTTCCAACCCGATACCCAATGACAAACCATTCGATGCACTCTCAGTAGGAGGTAGTAGCAAAATCACTCATTATAAGATGGATAATTTATTCAACATTTCCGAAGTCCCCATCAAATTTTTCTTACTCCCAACATTAAAAACTTTCGATGCCATTCTAGGCAATGATAGTCTAAAAGAATTGCAAGCCACAATTTTCACTAATAAAAATTTAATGATAATAAAAGACCGTGTCAAACTAAACATTAAAGAGAAAAAACTGGAATCCGTAAATAGTATCTACCCACGTACCGACCATATGACTCCACAACAGGTTAACGAACTGAACAGATTGACTAACAGATACCCACAGCTTTTCGCAAAGCCAGACGAGAAGTTGACATTTGTGACTAACGTCAAGGCAGACATACGGACTAAATCCGACGAACCTGTCTATTCAAAATTCTACCAATACCCTATGTCCCTCAAGGACGAAGTAGATAAACAAGTAAAAGAACTCCTCAACGATGGCATAATTCGACCCTCAAGGTCACCCTATAATTCACCAGTGTGGATTGTCCCAAAAAAAGCCGATGCATCGGGAGAGAGAAAGTATAGGATGGTTATAGACTACCGCAAGCTAAACAAAGTAACCATAGCAGACAAATACCCTATACCTGAGATCAACGAAGTACTTGCGCAACTCGGAAACAATAAATTGTTTTCCGTACTAGATCTCAAAAGTGGTTTCCACCAAATACCACTAAGGGCACGTGACATTGAGAAAACGGCGTTTTCTGTCAATAATGGAAAATATGAGTTTACACGACTCCCCTTCGAACTAAAAAATGTTCCATCTATTTTCCAACGCGCCTTAGACGACGTTCTAAGAGACCACATAGGGAAAATATGTTACATCTATATAGATAACATAGTGGTCTTCAGTAAAGACGTAAAATCACATGCGCAGAACTTAGAAACGATTTTCAAAACTCTCAACAATGCGAACATGAAATGTCAGCTAGACAAATGCGAATTTTTCAAATCCAGGGTGGAATTCCTCGGATTTATAATCTCTGACAAAGGGATTGAGGCCAATCCGGCCAAAGTCGCAGCGATTGCCGACTTCCCAAACCCAAAAACCTTGAAAGACTTAAGATCGTTTCTCGGTTTATCAGGGTACTACAGAAGGTTCATAAGGGACTACGCTAGGCTCGCGAAACCCCTAACCTCGCTTTTAAGAGGGGAAGGTGGACATGTGTCCAAAAACCAATCAAAAAATAGACCAATAGAACTTGACGAAAAAGGCTTTTAAAAAACTAAAGAATGCCTTAATCTCAAAAGAGGTCATTCTTAGTTATCCCGATTTCAAAAAGGTTTTCCAATTAACAACAGATGCCTCCAATGAGGCTTTGGGAGCCGTACTATCACAGGACGATAAACCCATATCCTTCTTGTCCAGAACACTGACAAGAGCGGAAGAAAACTATGCAGCCAACGAGAAAGAAATGTTGGCCATAGTATGGGGATTGAAAACTCTTAGGAACTACTTATACGGTAGAGCTAAAGTCAAAATATATACCGATCACCAACCCTTGACCCATTCCTTGAGCAATTGGAATGGCAACGCAAGAATAAAAAGGTGGAAGGCGACTTTAGAAGAATATGACTACGAGTTAGAGTATAAGCCCGGTAAAGCAAATGTAGTGGCAGATGCTCTGTCTCGAGCTCCCCCCATACAAACATACAAACCTCAGAGCCAATAATGGGAAGAATCCAGGAAATATACCCAACTCATTTTAGTAAATACAAAATTCGTTTCACCCAGTCCAGGGTAACAGACTTAACGAACGAAAACAGCCAAGTTGACCAGATACTAAAAATTCATAATAGAGCCCATAGAAATTCACAAGAAAACAAACTCCAGCTGTCCGAAAAATTCTACTTCCCAAAGATGAAGGCTAAAATTCATTCAATAGTCAAACAGTGCAAGACCTGTAATGAAGGAAAGTACAATAGACATCCCCCAAATCCAGAATTGAAACAAACACCAATCCCAGATTATCCAGGTCGCATTATTCACGTGGACATATATTCCACAGAAAAGAAATTAGTATTGACCGCAATTGATAAATTTTCAAAATTAGCCCAAGTACGAATAATAAAGTCAAAGGCGGTAGAAGATATACAACTCCCTTTAAGAGAACTCGTCTTTTATTTCGGTGTCCCCAAATACGTCATAATGGACAATGAAAAAGCCCTCAATTCAACCTCAATTATCTTCATGCTCAAAGATCAACTGAACATCGAAGTCTTTCAAACGCCACCATACAAAAGTACGGTCAACGGGCAAATCGAGTGATTCCATTCTACACTCTCTGAGATAATGAGATGTATTAAGAAAAATGGAACTCATAGGAATTTTGAGGAGCTCCTAGATAGGGGTGTGTACGAGTACAACTACACAATTCATTCGGTCACAGGAAAAAAACCACTTGATGTTTTCTTTGGTAGAGTATCGACAATCAGTCCCGAAGATTACGAGAAAACTAGGCAAGACAATATAGACAGATTAAAACAGAAGCAAGACCAGGACCTACGACACCATAACAAGAAAAGGAAACCCATCAAAACATACAAACCAGGAGACGAAGTCTATGTGAGAATGAACGTTAGATTAGGTGCGATACTATCACCCAAATTTAAAAAGGAGATAGTTAAAGAGGACAAGGACACCACCATATTAACAGAAACAGGCAAAATAGTTCATAAAAGCAATATTAAAAATAACTAAACCTTTCCACAGAATACTGACCCTAGGGGCGCTGACCGGAAATAACGCAACCGTAAAAATAACAAACTATACGGACGTACAAACAGCAACGATCTATAGAGGAATAGGTAAAATAAGATCATCGACAACCAGACTAATCCACGTTATAGATTTAAGTTACATCAATGAAACTTTGAATAAACTTTCATGGCACATAGAAAATAATCTAAGAACTACAGACACTTACCACACTCTGAACCACGAAATTAACCAAACTTTCTCCACCTTCCACACACTTAGTTCCAGCTTCCATAAGAGTAGACCTGTTAGAGCGATCAACGCACTGGGTACCGCGTGGAAATACAGCAGGTAGTTATTAATAATCAATTCAGGTACAGACTTAATAAATTGACTAGTATCACCAATTTCATAAACAATTTGATAAAAAAGAATGATCACTTTACAGAAGAGATAACACTCAATCTATATATAAAATATGCCATACAATGGGCAAAATTTAATGTAATAAACACATTTTTATTAGGAGACAACGAGGTTCAAGAAATTCACAAAATTTTTGAGTCTGGAAACTTAACATCATTATCCAGTGAGGAGATGCTAAGTTTTTCAGACATTTCTGTATTACATAATAAAACCACACTTTTATATGTTATTACGATTCCAAATTTAGAAATAAAAACATATGAAAATATTCTAATTAAACCAATTGTCAAAAACAACTCTATCATCAATGTTAAATTTAATGAAATACTAAAAAATAAAAAAGAAATATTTGGAATAATCAAAAATTGTAAGACTTATAACGACATTAAGATTTGTAATAAGAATGAAATTTTAAATCTAAGAAGACATTTTGTTTGCCCAAGCTGTTGATAGGAGAGAAATCGCAGTGCGTATTCAGCAATGCAGACCACATCAAGACAGTGGAAGAAATCGACAACGGATTACTAATGCTGAACAACTTCAATGGCACGCTGAAATGGAACAATGAACAGAAACACTTGGAGGGGTCATATGTCATCAGCTTCTTCAACGAAACCCTGAAGATAGACGACGTGGAATTTGACAATAACGAAGCGATACTAATGAAACCGAGTGTACCACTTATACAGTTAACACCAGAAGAGACGGGAAGAATCAAAGTAGTTTCCCTGCAAAGATTAGAGAGCCTGCACATCAAAAACACGAAGCGGCTACAGAAACTCAAAACTGACACCATTCTCAACAGAAGCACACTTTTAATTAACACTTGAAGACAAGCGCCAAATAAAGGGAGAAGAGTTAACTTAACATAAGTTGTTGCCACATAGAACTCAATATGATAAACAATTGGCCAACAACTTCAAGAGTCAATCACCTGACACCCGCTCTTACGCAAGCATCCGCTCCACATAATAAGTGCAATGCACTTGCCCATAAACGCATATTAATTCCCACACAAGTATCCACTCTACATATTATGCACCTGCCCAAATGTGCTGACCTAACGTCTGCATTGTTTCCGCGAATCTTCAGAAACGAAGCCTCTGTCGCGACCAACGCAGTGTCGCCGACACTGCTTTCATTAGGGCTAGCTTACTTTATAATAATTAGTCTTAAAATTGTAATCAAAACGAGTGGTCACCTAGACCTTTGAATAAATAGAAATTATATTTTTTTATAAATTAAACAAATCGTTTTTTAACTTACATAATGCTTAACAGGTTTTCTGCTACCGATGTGGCAGCTTGATCAAGGTGTATTTAAGTAGGGAATAGAATTGTTTTAAGTTCACTAAAAATTTGACATCCAATTAATAAACACGAAAATCAAAAACACTTTGTGTTTTTTTTACTCAACGTTTCAAGAAATCGCGTAACTGGCGCCCGAGCAGGGACCCGATAAAAGTTGATGTTATAAAAATAAGCCACTAGGATCCAACTCGACATCAACGCAGTCTTCAGTGACCGCGAAAAACACATAAACAATAACGCGTCGCCCCAAGTGATCGGAAAACCCCACAAAGAGTGCCTAAAAGAAAGCCATTAAAGTGCGGAACAGTATTGACAAATCACCGCGTGATTTATCGGGTCAGTTAAAAGAGAATTTTTTTTATCCACCCACTAGTGAAAAAAGTCACCAAGTGCCTAAAAAAAACAGTGGCGAAGAGCCACAAACAAGTGACTAAGGAAAAAATAATTTTCCCCGAAACCAATTCTAAAAACTCGAGTACCGCCGATACTCCTGTTGCATACGTTCGCAGGAGACTGCATAAAAAGTACCCCCGAGGAGCCCCAGTATTCGAGTCGCCGTGGCCACAACTTCAAAAAGGATTTTGTCCAGAGGGTCAGTGCAGAGATCGCCGGATGAATAATATAATGTAAGCTTATAAACACCTTAATTAAGACAAAATCAATAAAAAGAAATAGCATAAAAATAAGAAAATAAAAAAAGAAACAGGGAAAGTAACAGACCCAAAATATTACAGCAAAAATTATTATAAAAAATACAAAATAAATAAATAATAAATAATAAATTTTCATTTAAAAAATAAGGAAATATATGCAGAAAGAATTCCACCAAAATTAACTTTAACAAATTTTTGTATAAAATATAAGTAGAGGAAAAATTAATTAAGAGAGGATGCCTAAAAATTAGCCATCATTAGGATAAGATTAAAAAAACCCAAAATATATTAAAAAAAAAAAAAAAAAACAAAAGAAAAAAAAGGAAAAAGTGTAGTAGCTCTTCACTCTATCCAGCCTAACCTACACGGGAAAAAAAAATAATTCTCAATTTTGTCAAAAGAAAGAAAAGAGTCGGTCCGTTTGGAAAAATCAACCATGGAAAGGGAGTTAAGCGAAACTTTAGCCAACTTAAATTTGGGCACAGACACAAGTGGTATAGGGGCTAGGAGACCAGCCATGAATACAGAGCATGGGAGACCAACCGCGAGTACTCCAATAGCTGGAGCAGCTCCTGTTCCAACTCCAGAATTAAAAACCCTATTAAAGGGATTAATTAAGGAAACCTTGAGTGAAGAATATAATGAGGGTTTCGAAACACTACGAGATGTCGAATGTAGAGCACCTGCTAACCCAGATCAAGATGGGGTACCAGGGATAGCCAAGCTAATCAAAGATTTCTCGGGGGACAAAGCAACACTCAGCTCCTGGAAAAAGAATGTTGACCGTATCATGAGGACATACGACGGACATGAAGATACTTATAAATACTATCTACTAACTTTAGCTGTCCGCACACACATAGTAGGCGGGGCCGAAAAATTCTTAGAATCTTACAATACACCTCTGAATTGGAAGGCTATCTTGAGTACCAATTGTTTTCCATGACCCAAGGGAAATTGAGCATCTCAGAATTTTACCAGTCGGTATACCATCAACTCTCCTTAATCCTAAATCAGATAAATGCCCAAGAAGAATCCCCAGAAAGTATAAGAGCACTAACGCGCGCTTACCGCGAAAAAGCTTTAGACACGTTCATTCGTGGACTCAATGGGGATCTGCCAAGGCATCTAGCTATAAAAGAACCCAGGGATCTTAGTCATGCGTTACATCTTTGCGAAGTAGTAGAAAACTAAGAAATGCTTATGCCCCAAGATTCAGAGCCTCAGCGCCTCCATTGCCTCCGCGACATACTCATCCAGTCAGGGATGCTAGATTTGTAAACCCGGGTAGACACCCTCAGCACCGTGACCAATGGAGAAATTTCGATCCTCGATTGTATTACAACCCGACGCCACCACCGGTACATTGGCAACGAGCGCCAATAATGCAACAGAATTTGCCAAGCCCACCAGTTAGGCAACCTTCTCAATACATGCCACAACAACAGTACACCTTTTCAGCACCATGGCAGCCCCAGACGTCCATTTTTTAGATTAAATCGTTCTTCGTTGCCGTACATTCGATGCAAAGCGAAGAACGGAAACTTTCTGAATTTTTGAGTGGACACAGGGTCCAATCAAAACTATATTCAAACTGCACTTGTAGACAACCCTAAAAGAAACGTAACATATTTTTTGCAAACTCTATCGGAGGAAAAACTCCAATTACACACCACACCTTCTTGAGATTATTCAACTCAGAATACCTCCCGATCTGATTCTTCCTGCTCCCCACGCTAGAAACTTTTCACGGCATAATTGGTAATGACACGCTTAAAAATTTGAAAGCTGTCATCGACGTAGAAAAAGATTTACTTATTCTCAATGGAATCCACAAGATCAAGCTAAATCAGTTAGTTACCCAAGCCGTAGACAATATAGGATTAAGAACCGAACACATGACTAGCTCTCAGAAACAGAAACTTAACGAAATAATAAGAGCCAACGAGAATCTTTTCGCGGACCCAGACGAAAAATTAACATATACCACAACTGTGGAAGGAACGATCAGAACAACATCGAACACACCGGTGTACAGTAGGCATTACCCTTACCCGACTTCGCTAGGAGCTGAAGTCGAAAAACAAATGGAGCAAATGCTACGAGATGGTATTATAAGACCCTCGCGCTCACCATACAATTCTCCCGTATGTGTGGTTCCAAAAAAACCGGACGCTTCTGGCGAAAGAAAATACAGAATAGTTATAGATTATAGGAAACTAAATACAGTGACAATTTCGGATCGATACCCTATCCCCGAGATCGGAGAAATTATTGCACAACTTGGCAAAAATAAATATTTCTCAGTCCTCGATCTCAAGAGCGGATTTCATCAAATTCCCCTTAAAGAATCGGACATAGAAAAAACAGCTTTCTCTATTAATAATGGCAAATATGAATTTACCAGGCTTCCCTTTGGGTTAAAGAATTCGCCGGCCATTTTTCAAAGACCTCGCGACGATATCTTGAGAGATCTCGTAGGTAGGATATGCTATGTCTACATCGATGATATAATTGTCTTCAGTCAATCTGAGGAAGACCACGCTGGGGACTTGAACATAGTGTTCAGTACGCTTAACAATGCCAACATGAAAGTACAGTTAGACAAGTGTGACTTCTTCAAACCCGAAGTCGATTTTCTGGGTTTTACGATCTCTCAGGAGGCAGTTAAAACCAGCCTGACAAAGATAGAGGCCATAGAAAAATTTCCGCTGCCAAGAACACTCAAAGACCTGCGCTCTTTCCTAGGATTAGCAAATTACTACAGAAGGCTTATTAGAGATTTTTCGAAACTGTCGAAACCATTAACCTCATTGCTTCGATGGGAAAACGGTCGGTTATCCAAAAACGTATCCAATAAAATCAAGGTGACGTTAGGTAAAGACGCTGTGGAGGAATTCGAAAATATATAAAGGACCTTAGTCTCACGAGACGTAACCTTAGCCTACCCCGACTTTACCAAGGAGTTCCAACTAACCACCGACGCATCGAATACTGCCCTAGGTGCCGTTCTGGAACAAAACGGCAGACCAATAACATTTATCTCCCGTACGCTCTCGAAAGCAGAGGAAAATTACGCAGCAAATGAAAAGGAGATGTTAGCATTAAAATGGGCATTAGAAAACCTACGCATGTATCTATATGGTAGGGCAAAAGTCACTATATAAACAGACCATCAACCCCTCACGGGTTCTCTTAGCCACAGAAATCACAGCGCCAAGCTTAAGAAAAGGAAAAATATTATAGAAGAATATAACTATGATCTAAAGTATAAGCCAGGTAGCGCAAATGTAGTGGCAGACGCATTGTCTAGGTACCCTCCCACCCACCGCTACCATACACAGCGACGAGAGTTCCTCACACAACTTGATACCAACGATGCTGGTACCCATAAATGTATTTAAAAATCAACTTTTCCTTTTGTCATCCGATAATGAGTCCTACGAATTTAGTATACCTTTTCCGACGTACCATAGACATACAGTAAAACAGAGGGAATATTCTGAGGAAAAAGTGATCTAGATACTAAAAGAAAGGCTGGATCCGAGAATTGTCAATGGACTATACTGTTCCGAAAGCATAATGGGGAAAATACAAAATATCTACCCGACTCACTTTGGCAGTTATAAGGTTCGATACACTCAGAAAATTGTAACAGATATAGAGACCGACGACAAGCAGAACGATATAATGATAAAAGAACAGAGGAGGGCACACAGGAATGCAATAGAAAACAAAATTCAGATTTTAGACAAATATTTTTTCCCTGGGATGAAGAAAAAAATAGAATCCATAGTAAGGTTGTGTGAAACGTGCAAAACAGCTAAATACGATAGACACCCAAAACGCGGGGAGCTACAGGCAACACCAATACCCACCTTTCCGGGAGAAATTGTACAAGTAGACTTATTTAAAACATGGAAAAACATCGTACTCACGGCAATAGACAAATTCTCTAAATACTCCCAGATCAAAATACTTAAATCAAGAGCCTTTGAAGATTTAAAACACCCTTTACAAGAATTAATGATAGCTTTCGGAATGCCCAAACTAATAATCATGGACAACGAAAAAGCACTGAACCAAGAATTAGAAATGGCTTAGCAAGAAAATAGCACAGAAACATGAAATAGATTTAGCTCGCATTACGAAAAAAGGATGGAGATAAGGAAGTATAAGCCTGGGGATAAAGTTTATGTAAATATAGATAAAAGAATGGGATCTAAGTTGACCCCTAAATTCAAAAATGAGGTGGTACTAGAAGACAAGATTACAACCATAAAAACTAGGTCCGGAAGGATCGTCCATAAGAACAATATAAAAACTTAAAAAATAAAAATAAAATAATAAAAAAGCAAATAGTAATTAATAAAGTACTTAACGATAGAATTAATAAACTTGGTCAAATTACAAATGAAATCATTAAATTCAACAAAGATAGCGAAAATACGAAAATACAATATGCCATGATAATTAAGTATAAAATTCAACTATTCAAAGAAGAAGTAAAAAGCCTAACAAGCTCAGTAGATTGGGCAAAAACAAACACAATAAACTCAATTATCCTATCCGAACCTGAGATTACAGCCATGGGAACCAAAATCTGCAACATAACACCAAGAATGCAGTGCATAACAACAGCAGCAGACCGGCAGCATTAACAGCAGCAGCGACGACAGCGAGGCCGGCTTTTGGTTATTTAAGTAGGGAATAGAATTGTTTTAAGTTCAGTAAAACTTTGACATCCAATTAATAAACACGAAAATCAAAAACACTTTGTGTTTTTTTTACTCAACGTTTCACGCAATCGCGTAATTTACATAAGCCGATCGCGGAGCGTGGGAATGCTGAGCATGCACTTTGCTATACATAACATATGCATGCCTTCTGCATACATATGTATATGTATATATGTAATTAAGAATACGTAGATATAAGCATTGTATGCGCGGGTTAACTAAGCCCTCAACAACCTCAACAAGAGCAAAAGCTCTTCTTTTCTTTAAAAGTTTCAAAACGCATTACATGGCGATATAATATAAAAAACTCTCAATCTGCAAACATTACATGGCGACCGTGACAGTGTTCACGTGTTCAGTGTGAAATTGAAAATGAAGATAATGAAGTGATCGATTCTAATTAAAGCCATCAAGTGTCCGCGGGCAACGAAATAACGTTAAAATATACCGATCAGGACAGAAACGATAAATCTTCGAAGAATTTTTTTAAGATAAACACAACAATTGATGGCAGAGGAGCCACAATTCTCGAAGGCTGAACCCACAAAACAAAGGCACTTGCCAACGCTGGAAGAGGCACTGCAGGAGAATCCAGCTAACGGACCACGCCCGCTCACGATAAATGAGTACCGGCCCCGGCAGAAGACTAAATCCCAAAAGAAACACAAAAGAAGTGGACAAAGAATTAAGCTACTACAGCAACGGCGATTGGTCAAGGAGATGACCCAGTTGGCAAAGGACGAGGCATCCCGACAACGCTACAAAGAGCGTCTTCAAGAAATAGAGGTCAAGCTTCGCAAAGGTGCGAAACAACGCAATCGTGCTGCATAAATAGCAATGCCCCGAATATGTGAGCCAACCACATATATTAACAATTAATATTTCCACGTCTCTGGCACTGAGTATATATATATACTTTTTTTGTGTGAAATGACAACAATATAAAAGTTCTTATCTTGATTAAATATATATAAAAAAATTTAATTTTATATTTGATTTTCAAGAAGAAAATATTTTTCCTTCTTTCAAGTTCACAAATAGAACATCCCTTTTTTTCCTTTTTTAAAGATCCGTGTCGGGAGCAGATCAAAGCCTCCACAAACAATGCACAACATATACAATAAACACAACATAAATAATGTTCAAACCTAATACCTATCTTAAAAATTCAAATTCAAATATAACGTAAATTCTCCCGCCAATTGTTCTTACTTGCTCATTGTTGCTTATTATCACTAAATCTGTTTTATGCTTATATTCACTCTCTAACAACTTCTTATGTACACGCATGTAAACGCATTCCTTTTAACTGTCTTCGCTAAGCTTTCGTTCGCACTAATCGCTAGCCGCTGTCGCGCAGCTATATATTGTACTTACATATCGTCACAATAATTTATTATAAACAATAAAATATTGAAAACAATTGAAGTCCAAAACAACAAACTCTGTTCTCTTAATTTAGTGTTTGGTTTTTTATATAAGAACAATTTCGCGTCACACCCTTCGCAAATAGAACTAGGTGGCATAAATCAATGCCCTCCTCAAAACATTTTGGTGACCCCGACGTGATTGTGAAAGTGTTGCATAAAATAACTAAACTAAATACAATTTGACCATTTAATTTGCAATTCGGCAAAATTAAAAACAAACATATTTGCACAGTTACCTTTCATAATTCGGTGAAAAGGTCGACGAACAGTTGCAAATTTAACCGCGCTTTCTTGTATATAAAGGCAGAGTTGTTGTTGTTTTGGTACATACGTTTTAAATACATAAGACATTTTAGCGGTCATTGAACGGTTACGGTTCTTTCGGTTTTCTAATTTCGGTACTTGAGTACAGTTGAAAACGCAACTCGCAGTGATTGTGATAGTGACTTTTAAATACTCTTTAATAAAAATAAAAAATCATTATGGCTGAAAATGGTTCCCCTACTGTGCGACCCGCGTCGGATTTGAGTGATATGGATTTTCACAAAGCAAAGGTTGATTCCATAAATCGCCAACTAGTTGCTTTAAATGCATTTCTTGGTACAGACGGGGTGGCCAATTTTGATGAAGCCGATTTCGAAGTGCGTCTTGAACTTATAGAGCAAATGAACGCCAATTTTGATAAAGCACAAACAGTTGTCGAAAAATTAAATTTGCTTGAATTGGCTAGTGACACTCGGTCTAATTTTGCTCATTTGTATTGTGATGCTAAATCAAAAATTTCTCGTGAACTTTCAAAGCTACGTAGAGTGTCGGTTATTAACTCTACAGCTATATCCAACTTCAATATGGACCAAAATTCATCCAAAGGTTCATTACGCGTCTCTCGTCTACCGGAGCTCAAATTACCGCGGTTCACTGGCGCCTATATTGACTGGCCGGATTTTTTCGGCATGTTCAATACTGTTGTTGGTGACAATGATGGGATAAGCAAACTTGAGAAGTTCCAGCACCTCCGTTCTTGTCTGGATGGCTCAGCGTTGGATACAATTCGTTCCCTGGAACTCACTGAGTTGAATTATGATAAGGCTATCGAACTATTAGTCTCCCGATTTGATAATAAGCTTTTACATTTTCAGGCACACATACGGTCTCTTTTCAAGCTTTCAGGTGTGGAGAAGGGTTCGAGCAGTTTACGGTACTTAAGTGATCAGATGAATTCGCATCTGCGCGCTTTGAAATCTATGGCATCCACTCAAGAGATTGCAGATGGCATGCTAATTCACCTGGTAACATCAAAATTGGATCCATACACACAGGAAAAATGGGAAGAAGGATTACAAACAAACAAGCTATTAAGCTGGACGGATATGGCTACATTCTTGGAAAAAAGATGCAGGATGATGGAGAATATTGAGAATGCTATGGTAATCCAGACACCTAGCAAACAGGTGGGAAAACCTCAAACTAATAAAATCATGCGTAACACACTCATTACATCATCTAACACTTCATTATGCATATTATGTGACTCCAAAGATCACCTCATTTCCAAATGTACCCAATTCCTTAACCTCAGTCCGACTCTGCGTTACAAAGAAGCTAAACGGCTGCACCTTTGTCTTAATTGTCTGCGCAAAGGCCATAGCCTGCAGCAATGTAAAGCAGGAACCTGCAAGTATTGCCATTCAAAGCACAATTCCTTGCTGCATATTGAATCAAATCCAACTGCCTCGACATCACATTCACCTATTCCCATAAATTCGCCAAACCCAATTGCATTAATTTCATCGTCCTCTCCAACATCCACACCTAAAGCTTCAGAAAAAGAAAAGACCGATTATGTGTTGCTTGCTACGGCCATTGTATACGTAAAGAATCGCGTTGGTACACTGATCCCATGTAGAGCCCTACTGGACTCATGTTCGCAGCTGAATATCATAACCTCTCGCTTCGTCAACCAACTTCAGCTCGCAACTCGACATTTTAACAGTTCTATCTCAGGGGTCTGTGAATCTTCCGTAGCGTCTGAAAGGGCTGTTGATCTTGTTATTCACTCTCGGGATAACAAGTACAGCACATCACTATCTGCCAGTATAATGCCAACAATCACTGATTACCAGCCGCACTTCGATTTAAATTCTTCAGATTGGAACATACCAAAGAATTTATGCCCAGCTGACCCACTGTTCTATAAGAGCCAACGAATTGACCTGCTTATTGGAGCTGGTCTATTTTATGAACTTCATTGCGTTGGAAACATTCAGTTGGCCAAACATCTGCCTACTCTACAAAAAACCAGACTTGGCTGGATTGCTTGTGGAGCCATTTCAGTTTCGCGTGCCAAAAATTCTGTCTTGGCTATTTCGTCATCCAAACTTGGAATCCAGCACGAAACCGATTCGATACCAGACTTGGTAAAACGGTTTTGGGAAATCGACAGCGATTGTGGATCTTCAGCTGTTCCCACCGATGAAGAAGCCCTTTGTGAGCAGCTTTTCTTAAAATCGTTTTCACGCCTTGCTTGTGGGCAATATTCTGTTCGATTACCTGCAAAATCTAATTTCGACAAGCTTGGAGACTCATACAGCCTTGCTCTTAGACGTTTCAAATCATTGGAATCCAAGCTAGCAAAAAACACAATTTTGAAGTCCCAATACATGGCATTCGTTAAGGAATACATTGACTTAAAGCACATGTCACTTTCCTCTCGGCAGTCATCGGTTCCCCAGTTCTACTTGCCTTATCATTGCGTTCAGAAGCTAAGCAGCACAACCACCAAATAGCGAGTCGTGTTCGATGGATCAGCAAAATCAACTTCTGGCTACTCCTTAAATGACTTGCTTTTTTCAGGGCCCACGATTCAGCCCAAAATTTTTAACACCTTGCTTCGCTTTAGATTCTTCAAGGTAGCATTGTGTGGAGACATCTGTAAGATGTATCGATGTGTGAGGGTCAAGCACCCTGACCAATACCTTCAATGTATATTATGGCGAGACAACCCTAATGAGGCAATCAAGGTTTATACTCTCGATACCGTCACATATGGAACGAAACCTGCTGCCTTCTTAGCAATTCGTGCTATGCACCAACTTTCGTACGACGAGGAAACTGAATTTCCATTGGCAGCAAAAATAATTCGAAGAGACTTCTACGTCGACGATCTAATTTCAGGAGGAGACTCAATTGAAGAGGTATCGAAAATTCGTCAACAAGTCAAGGCCTTGCTGAGAAGAGGACACTTTCCAATTCGAAAATGGTGTTCCAATGAGCTTGCAGCCCTTGATGGAGAACCACAGGAGGATCGTGAGAAAACAATGAGTTTTCACGATGGCACTGATGTTCTGAAAACCTTAGGTCTTCTTTGGGACACCAACTCGGATAATCTCCTCTTCAGCATTCCGAAACTATTCAGCAAAAACCCGCTACAAAACGATCCATCTTGTCGACAGTTGCCAAATTCTACGATCCCCTTGGACTAATTGCACCCATTATAACCAGACTGAAAATATTTCTCCAAATCTTATGGAAAGAAAAATGTGACTGGGATGAATCTCTGCCGCAATCGCTGCACTCCTTATGGTTGGAGCACATAAAACAAATATCTTCAGTCAGTCATCTCAAATTTCCAAGGTTCGTTATGCAGCCAAATTCGTCGTTGGAAATCCATGCCTTCTGTGATGCAAGTCTTTCTGCGTATGGCGCCTGCGGTTACGTGCGATCCGAATCGTATGGGATATGCTCGACACATTTGCTTTGTTCCAAATCTAGAGTCTCGCCTTTAAAAACTCTAACGATACCCAAACTGGAATTATGCGCAGCATTGCTACTATCAGAACTTGCTTCTAACATCGCTAAGAATATTTCCTATCCTTGCTCCTTTCACTGTTGGTCTGATTCAACAATTGTACTCTCTTGGATTCGTCAAGCTCCATCAGACTTTAATATTTTCGTATCCAATAGGATTGCCCAGATTCAGGAACGCACAAAGGACATGACTTGGCACCACGTACCCACAAACTTAAATCCAGCTGACATATTGTCCAGAGGATGCACTCCACGCGAGCTTCTGGAATCAAATTTATGGCGAGAAGGACCTACCTTTCTGCGATCGGATGCTTCCTGTTGGCCAGTTCTTGCGACTTCAGTCGTAGAGTTACCCGAGCGTCGTCGCAATATTTTACTTTTGGCAGAAAAACATGACATCACATATGGATGTAAATTTCAAAATTCGTTCGCTAAATTACAAAGGGTCTTTGGATATGTACATAGATTTTTGTTGCTGAGATCCAAAGAACATCGGTATGGGCCTTTAACTGTCGCTGACATTAAAGGCGGTACACATCTCATCGTCAAAATAATACAGCGATCCCAGTTAACTGATGAATATAAAACTTTATCAGCAAAAAGGCAGCTATCACCAAAAAACAAACTATTTTCATTGTGCCCGATGCTTGATCGTGAAGGATTGCTGCGAGTTAGCGGTCGGCTACAAAACTCAATTCTAGATTTTGAAGCAAGACACCCTATGCTACTGCCAAAGGATCATCCTGTGACTCGTGCAATTATAACTCACTTCCATGTCCAATTTCTCCACGCAGGACCCCAGAGTCTTCTATCCGCATTGCGACAACGATTTTGGCCGATTGGAGGCCGAAAGACAGTAGCTACCACAATACGGAAATGTGTTCGCTGCTTTCGAGTAAAGCCTATTATTTTAGAGACCATCATGGGTCCCCTGCCAGAAAGCCGTGTTCAACCATGTCGACCTTTTACAACGACTGGGATTGATTTTTGTGGACCATTTTATATAAAGCACGAAGTCAGAAACCGGCCACCCTCAAAGTGCTATATCGCCATCTTCGTCTGTTTTTCAACAAAGGCAACACATTTGGAATTGGTGGAGAATTTATCTGCAGCCTCATTTATTGCAGCTTTGAAGCGATTCATTAGCATCAGAGGCAAGCCGAGTACCATATGGTCAGATAATGCAACGAATTTCGTAGGAGCCAAAAATGAACTAAATGAGCTCAGAACACTTTTTCTTGCTGATCCTCAAAATATCGAGCTTCGCAATGCCCTTGTGACAAACAGCATCATTTGGAAATTCATCCCGCCTCGTTCTCCCCACTTTGGTGGACTGTGGGAGGCCGCTGTAAAATCGGCCAAATATCACTTTGTTCGCGTAGTTGGCAAATCAGTCCTATCATTTCATGAGCTTCGAACATTAGTTTGTGAAATATCTGCCATGCTTAATTCACGCCCAATTTGTCCAATTTCAGAAAGCCCAGATGATTTGGAAGTCCTCACCCCTGGACATTTCCTGATTGGTGCACCATTTGCGACGATCGACCAGCCAGATATAACCCACCTCAACATCAATCGCTTAAGTCGATGGCAACTGGTCTGTCAAATGCAGCAAACATTTTGGCGCAAATGGAGCACAGCATATTTGTCGAATCTGCAAGAGCGCGGAAAATGGAGAGTTTCGAAACCAAATCTCCTGGTGCACAGCATTGTGTTACTTAAAGATGACGCTCTCCCTCCCTTGCAATGGCGGATCGGAAAGGTCGAGAGCATCATTCCTGGAAGTGATGGCGTCGCCCGAGTTGCAGTTATTCGAACCGCCACTGGTACCACTAGACGTGCAATAGGCAAATTAGCCGCTCTGCCCCTTGAGACCACATCAGCTGTCAGCCTGCCTCTTCCAGCGGGGGGAGTATGTCGGGAGCAGATCAAAGCCTCCACAAACAATGCACAACATATACAATAAACACAACATAAATAATGTTCAAACCTAATACCTATCTTAAAAATTCAAATTCAAATATAACGTAAATTCTCCCGCCAATTGTTCTTACTTGCTCATTGTTGCTTATTATCACTAAATCTGTTTTATGCTTATATTCACTCTCTAACAACTTCTTATGTACACGCATGTAAACGCATTCCTTTTAACTGTCTTCGCTAAGCTTTCGTTCGCACTAATCGCTAGCCGCTGTCGCGCAGCTATATATTGTACTTACATATCGTCACAATAATTTATTATAAACAATAAAATATTGAAAACAATTGAAGTCCAAAACAACAAACTCTGTTCTCTTAATTTAGTGTTTGGTTTTTTATATAAGAACAATTTCGCGTCACACCCTTCGCAAATAGAACTAGGTGGCATAAATCAATGCCCTCCTCAAAACAATCCGTTTCATTGAATATAGATAAAACCTCATAATGGGATGAAATTATTAAGAAGAGATATATGAGTAGGACAAACCATTTAGATCATATTTAAAAAAAAAAAAGAAACGATGAATAAGAAACTCCAATACAAGAATGGAATGGAGTGAAATAGTGAACTATATAGACGGATTTCGCTACAAGTTTGATAAATCGTATAAATGCATAAATAAAGATGCAGTAATAAAAGCAGAAACGTTGAAAACCCATACATAGATAGTAATAAGAGAATACAATAATATAGTTACCTTAGTAAATAAATATACAAATAGACTCACAGCTGAGCACCTTAAGAAATGTTTACTCGTGATAAAATCCCTAAACACAAGATTAACTAATATCAGAAAGAGAAGACATATTCTGATTAACGTGCCAGAAAGTCTAAGTCAATTGGTGGACTTCAATCCCGACCAGTTTAAAGGACTAGACGAATCTATTCAATCAAGCGACGCTAAATCCGATGGTGATATTGAAACACTAGAAGGAAGCGATCGAATTGAAAATAGCCCAGAAAAAATAACAATTTTTAAGATGACACAGACATAAACAGAATTTATCAAGCTAGCCACATCTCTGATACCAGAGTTTGATGGTAGGCATAAAAATTTGCAAAGTTTTATAGATGCTCTAGGTCTACTAGACATCTTAAAAGGCACGCATGAGATAACAGCGACTGCAACTGTCGAGTGCAGTAAAAGGAGAATCGGTAGAAGTTATATCTGCCAAACTCCTCAATCTGCAACAGAAAAATAAAACGGCCAACCAATACACCCAAGAGGTGGAGAAACTGACAAAGGCCCTAGAAGGCGCCTATATCAGTGAAGGTCTCAGTCAATCCCTTGCAAATAAATACAGCACTACAACAGCTGTAAAGGCCATGACACAAAATTGCTCCATTGATAAGGTAAAACCTATCATGCAAGCAGGCACATTCACAAACATGAATGATGCCATTTCTAAATTTGTAAACAGTTCCACGGAGATAACAGGTCACAGTAACACTGTACTATTTTATCGACGAGGTGCATATAACTATAATAGAGAAGGCCGAGGTCATAACCGCGGCAGAAATAACAACAACAACAATTACAACCGAGGCAGAAATTACAACAATAACAATAATAATAACTATAATAACCGTGGAGGAAGAAGAGGCCGAAGCAACTTCAATCAGGTCAACATTAACAGCAATGTGAGAATGGCGCAAAATACGTCGGAAAATTCACAGAACCCTTTAGGAAACAATTTATAAATGCAAAAGTTCATTCCATCAATCGCAGTCTTAATATATTCGTAACTTTCAATAATCATTCAACTGAAAATAAACTAACATTCCTCATAGATACTGGTGCAGATATTTCACTTTTGAAAGTAAATTGTGATAACTTCAAAATTCAGGATGAAAAAAATAATAAACATCCAAGGCATAGGCCAAGGTGTAATAAAGTCTCAAGGAACAACCTCAATAGAACTTCAATCAACAAAATATATTATTCCACATGAATTTTATTTGGTAGACTCAAATTTTTCAATACCATGTGATGGAATAATAGGCATTTATTTTTTAAAAAAATTCAATTGTCAGCTAGATTTCAAACCAAGTGAAGACTGGTTTATAATTAGACCTCAAAATTTAAATTATCCAATATATGTTCCGATAACATATAGCGCTGGCAACAATACAGTTCTTCAAATACAATAGCAGCATCCAAAGATGTATACATTCGACTTCTAAATACAACTAATTTAGATCAATTGGTCAAAGTAAACAAAGTACAATATGAAAATCTAAAAAATTATGACATTCATACCACTAACCCAGAGAATAGAACTGAAGTAGTACTTTTGAAACTAAAATTTTCCAGATCAATTTAAGGGTCAGTTGACCGAATTGTGCACAAAATATAGTGACGTGTTCGGACCGGAAACGGAACCAATATCAACAAACAATTTTTATAAACAGACATTAAGACTTAAAGATGATGAACCCATTTATATGAAAAACTACAGAAGCCCGCATAGCCATATTAGAGAAATTCAAAAACAAGTAGGGAAATTGATCAACGACAGAATCGTAGAACCGTCTGTAACCGAGTACAACAGCCCACTCTTGTTGGTTCCGAAAAATCATTACCAAATTCAGAACAGAAGAAATGGCGATTAGTAATTGACTATCGTCAAATCAATAAAAAACTACTTTCCGAACTACTAAATACTTTTCATGCCTTGACTTGATGTCGGGTTTCCATCAAATAGAACTTGAGGAAAACTCAAGAAATATAACATATTTTTCAACGAGCAATGGCTCATATCGCTTCACGCGATTACCATTTGGTCTTAAAATAGCACCAAATTCATTTCAGAGAATGATGACTATATCATTCTCTGGCATTCCTTTATATGGATGACTTAATGGTTATAGGATGTTCCGAAAAGCACATGATTAAGAACCTAACTGATGTTTCTAATGTATGTAGGAAATATAACCTAAAATTGCATCCAGAAAAATGTTCATTTTGCATGCATGAAGTGACATTCTTAGGTCACAAATGCACCGACAAAGGAGTATTGCCAGATGACAAGAAATTTGACGTCATCAAAAATTATCCTGTCCCTCATGATGCGGACAGCGCAAGACGATTTGTAGCATTCTGCAACTATTATCGTCGATTTATAAGGAACTTCGCCGATTATTCACGGCACATAACTAGATTGTGCAAAAAGAATGTTCCCTTTGAGTGGTCAAGCGAATGCCAACACGCATTCGAATACCCTAAAGAACAGCTTATGCACCCCACATTATTACAATATCCTGATTTTCGCAAAGAATTTTGCATTATAACAGATGCTAGTAAACAAGCTAACACCACAAATTACTTCTTACACCTGCACTCGTAAGTGTGAAGTAACCTGCTGAAGTAGCGTCTGGCCAACATCCGCCATAAGCCACGCGCTGCACCCGCACTTTCCGCCGAAAACACTTCTTGGAAGAGCAACTTGCAGCGATCAGCGCTCTCACCGACTCAGGAACACCAAAAGCCGACGGCACAGCCAATGCCTCTGCCAGCAAGTCTGGTATAAGTAGGGAATTGTTAGGTAGAATAATTGAGTCTTATGTCAACTCTGTTTTTGAGAACAATAAAATTAATTTTTTTAAAAACGAAATAAAAGTCTGGCTTATTTGCCGCCCAACGTGGGGCTCCTTCGCGTATCCTTCGGCATAAAAAATCCTTCGGTTAAATCCGCGTGTGTCACTAGCCAGCGCATCAAGCAGCTGCAAAGAGCTAGATGTGTTAAGAAATCCTAGCAAGTGTTAGTGAACATAAGAGAAAAAATAAATCTCTTAGTCAACAGTGCTAAAACAAAAAAATCTAACCACCATAGTGTAAGTGCCACAATAAACAAAAATATTATTTCTCTTAGCCAGCGCCTCAAATAGCCGCACAGAGCTAGAGAAAAATAAAAATCTAACCATAAAAGTTAGTATAACATCAAGAGCCAAGAAAAACCTCCCATCAAGCGACTGACGTAGCCTCACAAGGAGAAGACACAAAGACGACACAGAATCCGAACTAGCGCCTCAAGAAGCCGCACCGGAGTGCCAGACGACACACAGGAAAGAAGGAAGACAAGGCGAAGAAGGAATACCAGGGAGCCCAGTGACAGAACCCGAAAGAAGTATCAACGTCTGTCAAGATCCGATCGCAGACACCGTCGTGGAAGTATTGCAGCCAGGTACCATAATGTAAGTCAAGATCCAGCAATTTCAACAAGATAAATTCATAAATGGAAAATCAGAAATTTATTAAGAAACGAAAAGAAAATTTAACGTAAAAGTTTTGCCAAGAAAAAAATAAGTAAAGAGATTCATAACTAGAAAATCAGAAAATTATCAGGAAACGAAAAGAAAAGTTATTTTAAAAAATATTACCAAAAAAAAATAATAATAATAATAATAATAAGTAAAGAAATTCAAATTTAGAAAATTAGGAAATTACTAAGAAAAGAAAAGAAAATTTAATTTAAGAACAATCCGGCAGAACAGAATTACCAATGGTAAGTTGTATGAATTTTCGAAGGGAAAGAAAATGTCACGAGGCACTTGTTTGGAATATGTCACGAATTACGATGGAGTTGATATATCATTGACATCATGGATGGACAACAAAGTAGTTAGATTGGCATCAAATTATGCTGGAATTGTTCCCAAAGATTCGGCCCGTCGATTCGATCGACAAAAAAAGAGTATATTGAAATCGAACGTCTGTATTCTGTATCTCAATATAATAGCTACATGGGAGGCGTTGACCTGATTGACAGCATTATAGGAAGATATAAAATTTCCATTAAAAGTCAAAGGTGGCAAGTTTTAACACCTTCTAGACCTGACTGTGAGCAATGCTTGGCTTTTATACAAGCGCGTTCACAAAGCGAAGGCCTCAACTGAGAAGTTGCTTAATTCAGCTGATTTTCGTTTGCAAATAGCAGAAGCCTTAACAAAATTGGATGCTACACAAAATAAAGGGAAACGTGGCTCTGGCATCCAATATGCATTGGATAAAAAAAAGCTTAAGGGACCTTCGCAACAAATGCCAAACAAGATGGTTCGGCAGGATCAATTCGGTCATTGGCCTGTCTGGACTGACAAGAGGCTGCGCTGCAAATATCCAAACTGCACTGGATTCTCCCAAACGCAGTGCGACAAATGTGGCGTATTCTTATGTTTTAATAAAAGAAATAATTGTTTTAAAAACTTTCATTTAAATTAATACATTAACAATAAAATTGTAATGATGATTATAATTACCATGGTATGGGGCAGTTTAAAAATATTTTCCCTTAAAGCGCACTTGATGCAGAAATGCATCACTCCCGTTTTTTTTTTTTAAATAAGAAAAAAACGAAATAAATTAAAAAAATAAAAAAAAATTTTAAGAAAAAAATTAATTTTAAACAAAAGAAAGAAACTTACGAAAAAAACATATATATATCATAAGAAAAAAAGAGAAAATCAATTAAATCAATTAAAAGACAAGAAATTAATATCGAGAAGAAGTAAGCAAAACTTTAAGAGAAAATTTAAAAGCATTTTTATAATATTAAGTTCTAAAAAGAAAATTTTTTCAAATATTAAACTATTGCATACCTACATACTCATATATTTTTTCTATCATTGACCTGAGAAATCATTTAAAATGGCAAATCCAAATAACCTTATCAGGTCCCCAGTGCTTAATCAATCCTCCACACAGTTGTCCGTAACAGAGTTAACATCTCTCATAACCCAAGAAGTAGAAGCAGCAATATCTAGGGCATTACCAAATATAACAACCACTCAATATGAAGATCAGCCAGTTAACGTTAGCCCAGCTAATATAAATGAGCATTACGCGAGTTTTCGGGACAACCAGGCGAGTTTAGTTCTTAGAGAAAAAGTGTAGAGAGAATTCTGAATATTTATAAACCAATTCAGGGTACACCAAAGCACTATGGCATCTTGAGCGTTGTCCGCAACAAGGTCGTCGGAAACGCTGATGCAATTTTAGAATCATATAACACACCGCTGAACTGGACAGCAATCTCAAAGTTTTTTTTTTTTTTTTTTTTTTAATTATTATTATTTAGAGATCAATCTGACTTCATATATGTCAATAATATTTCTTTTTTCTTTTATATAATAGCCTAGCTATAGATTTATAGATTAATAGGTTATTTACAGATGTTTTGTTTATATGTGGTTTTGTTTAATTACTAGTATTATAACTAGTTGTTGTTATATATGTATGTATATTTTTCTTTTGTTTGTAACTATCTAATTAAGTCTGAGAAGTGGCGCCTCTTTAGTCGTCTGGTCAACCTTGCGGTAGCCAAAGGGCGTGCCAGACGATTACTGTGTGCAATCAGACGTTCGTTGTAGCGACTTGTATGCCTATTTATCTGTTCCTCAATGGTTTCTACCTTGAGGTCGTGATGAAGCGTGCTGTTGCGAACGTACCAGTCGCAGCCAGTTATAAGCCTAAGAGTTTTATTCTGGTGCGTCTGTATGCGATTCCAATTGGTTGTTGCGGCCATCCCCCAGATCTGGATGCCGTATCGCCAAGTGGGTGCGAAAAGTGTCTAACACGCGTACATTGGAATATAAAATGACCGCGCTCGTACAAGGTAGTCAGACCATATCTGAATTTTATCAAATGGTTTACTCACACCTCTCATTGATTTTGGACAAAATATCATGCATAGAAATGGGTTGAGAAGCACTTGAATTAATGACAGAGACATATAGGGACAAAGCCCTTGACACATTCATAAGAGGTCTCAACGGCTATCTACCCAGACTATTGGGCACAGTACAACCGAAAGACCTACCTCAAGCTCTTCAGCTTTGTGAGAAGCTTGAGAATCAAAAATTCCGCACTAATTATCCAATTAATGCACAAAATACTTCAAGACGAATTGGAGTACCGGCTCCACCCCTTCCACCACGTAGAATCATGCAGCCACCACATATGCCAAACTTTAGGCAACCATTCTATCCACATTTGGCACACGTGCCACGACCAACACCTATATCATATTACCAACAGCACAACGGAAATAATTTTGCTAGTCCGAATGGACACTTGCCACCACACCATTTCATGGTACCAAAACCTTTGCCTAAACCCGAGCCAATGGAAATTGACTCCACCATGCAAACTCGTAGAGTAAACTATATGAACAGACCTATGGGAAATAATAATTTCCAAGGAAAAAGACCACCACTAACACAAAACAGACAGGTTGACGACAAAAGACAGAGAATGTTCCATATGCAAGCCATTGGAGAAAATGCAACATAACCATACCACACTATATTTAGAAGACCTAAGCGAATAAGACGCACACAATACAATACGAGGGAAATTCCCAGTTCATGGAAGAACCAATTAGAAATGATAAAAATACTAATAGATACAGGATCAAACAAGAACTATATTCAACCAAGACTAGTTAGGAAAGAAATTCCTAACGAATGTCCATTTACAGGTAATTCAGTAGGTGTGAAAATCCAGATAACCCATCATACCTTGCAAACCCCTTCGGTCTCCAGGATACCGACATAAAATTCTTAATTTTACCGTCGTTAAAATCATTTGATGCCTTAATTGGCAACGAGACTCTCAAAAACCCTTCAAGCTAAAATTAACATGGAAAAAATTACAAAAGCATTAGGAATCTGATAAAAATTCAAATAAAACAAAGAATTTCACAAGAAGTGAACTCAATAGATATTAGATTGGACCATTCTTCAGAAGGCCAAAAGGCTAATATGAACAAAATCGTTTCGAAGTTCAAAGATCTATTCGGTGAGCCTAATAAAAAACTAAAGTTTTCCACAGCAGTTGTAGGAGACATCCGAACAACACATAAAGACCCGGTATACTCTAGGTATTATTCATACCCAGAAGCCCTCAAACCAGTTGTTGTAAAACAGCTTTCGGAACTCTTAGCTGATGGCATTATAAGACCATTCAGATCACCTTACAATTCACCAATTTGGGTAGTCCCAAAAAATTTGGACGCTTCCAAAGAAACAGTGGTAAATTTGAATTTACACGTTTGCCCTTTGGACTGAAAAATGCTCCAGCAATTTTCCAGACGGCTCTAGATGATATATTGAGAGAGCATCTCGGAAAAAAATGCTTCGTCTATATCGACGATATAATAATATTCAGTCAAACCGAAGAACAACATTTCAGAGACATTGAAGTGATCTTCCTAACATTAAAATAAGCCAATATTACAGTTCAACTCGATAAATACGAGTGTGGAATTTTTGGGTTTTATAGTTTCGGAAAACGGTTTGAAAACAAACCCAAATAAAGTAAAATCAATAGTAGAGTTTCCAGCGCCTAAAACGCACAAAGATTTGCGCTAGTTACCGCTCGGGAGCTTGAGTCGGTATTTTCCTTTCAATCGAATCCAGGTAGGGCTTCCTGTTTCGCTCTAAGTGTGCTGATTCCTCCAGGTGGGACTTCCCGTTCCAACGGTGAATATGATAGATATTCCTTTTTAATTTTTAAGGTCTGCCGTTCGATTTTGGGTTCGAGTGGTGATTTTATTCTGAAGACTGTATTTTTCTGAATCTACATATAAGTTCTTAGTTTGTATACAAAAGTGTAGTGTTTGCTTATAATAAAAATGTTGCAACTCGATTTTATGCTGAGTGTTTTATTTTGTGCAGAAATTTGATTCCGGAGTCAAGAACCCAGACGATGCTGACTGGCCAAATACCGATGTGGGAGTTTGTTTATTTTATTAGGCTGACCGAGGGGGCTTGGTGGGGGCCGTGGTGACATACCCTGCTGGTATGGTAACTCCTCCCCCCTCAAACCGTAGCGACGGCCATAAAGGAGGGATGGTCGGAGCGAAGGCCGGTGTCGCTGTATCTTGTCGAGGGTAAAGCACTGTGGTTGGTTTTCGTGTTGTATATAGTGCTACCAGTGCCAGTAGAAGGATTCCAACTGAGGTGTACAGGGTGTAGGTATTCTTGTTTGTGAATTGGCGGAGATGCGACAGTTGGTTGTTAGATTTAATTGTTTCCAGTTGTAGTCTTTCAAGGCTAAGGACTTCAATGGTTCTGTTGTGGAAAACATGTCGTGTTTCCGGAAGGAATATATCCGGGTGTTCTTCTCCGTAAAGGATAGTGTTGTCGTAAGTCATCCCATTGATCAGCATTGAGCAGTTAAAGTATTTCAGCATAACTGAGCCGTTGATTTGCAGTGGTTGATGACATGATGAAGCTATATGAAGGCGTTTGGCATTAAAAATGAAGATTACGCCCTCTTCTGGTTCGAAGATGTCGGTTACAAGCCCAGTCTCTCTTATATCGCAGGAACTCGAGTTTGCATGCAGAAGATGTTGTAGGCAGTTTGTGTTGTGGTCAAGGATGCTTATAGGGTTGTCGCAGTAGAACTTATTATCTATTTTTGTGCATATGTTTTCGAGTGTTTTGATTGTGTATTCATTATATACTATGTATTTGGGTGTGATTACAAATTGTGTTTTATTAATTGGTAAAGGTATTATTCTAGCAAGTGTGTAGTTATGGTTTTCAAATATGGGTATTTTAAATTTAAATATAATTTTTTCTGTTTCTGACAATGTCTCTAGTTTTAGGAGGGTGTACAAGTGTTCCTTCGAGCTAATTTGTATATTTTGTAAATTGAATATTTGTTTAATTTTATTAATTTCGAAATCGTTCAAAATTGTTTTGGGTACAATGTTCAGCTTGGCCAGTAGAAGGCTGTCTGTGATATCTTTTAAATGGTCGTTAAGTATGTCTATGTTGAAGCCTAGTTTATTTATGGATTGTAGTGTTTGTAGGTTTGTGTTTTCGGAGCTAATTTCTTTATAGATTGTGTGTCAGGCGCAGCAGCAGTAAACACATCATAAATTTCTATTGTTTGCCTAAATGAAATTCAAACTCTCTTAAATTGTCTCTTAAATTGTCAAACCTAAAACTTTCATTTTTGTTACTTCTTTTGCACTATTTTTCGCACAGCTGCCCTTGGCCTTCTGCTGAGTGC